>PKMM01048704.1:157789-172437 GCA_002933915.1 Eutrema heterophyllum | reverse complement strand
TATTCTTGTTTTCTTTTTTTTAAGATTGCATTTTTTTAGTTTAACATTTTTTTAATATTTACTTTAATTCATTTTTACTTTTTTAATTAAATTGACACATGTTAAGATCTAAATTAACCGTGACAAATGTCACAATCTCGTGAGTGAGAATTATCTTACGTGTCACGCTCACGTTGAGAGATCCATCTTTATATAATAAGATATATTTTGTTTGAGTATTTTCATCTTCATAAACTTATAAAAACAAAAATAAATCGTTGTTGTGTTCTTGCTTATTTAACTAATCATTTCAAAAATTCAAAAAAATATATTGCCTTGATTTTGTATTTTATTCTTGTTAACAACGTGTGTTCATATATCATCTCTGCATTTGTTGTTCTTATAAGTTTATTCGTAACATCAATTAAGTATATAATGTAATTGATTTTTGTGATAACTCAATTTTTTTATACAATGAGTATAGAACTTACGTAAAACAAGATAAACGATGAAATATCAAACCTATACAATATATAATCAACCCTAAACCCTAAATTTTATGGTTTAGGGTTTACGACGAGATTACGACGATTTAAGACATAATCGTCGTAATGTCGTCGTAAACTTTAAACCAAAATTTGAATTTTATGGTTTAAGTATTACGACGATTTAAGACATAACCGTCGTAAAATCGTCGTAATACTGACAATCGGAGATGGGATCGAAAGGACTCTCGGAGGTCTAATATTACCCAAACCATAAAATTTTCAGGGTTTGTGTAATATTCGACATCTGGGAATCCTTACGATCCCATCTCCGATTATGACGACTATATTAGATGTAAATAATTAGGTGAACCTATTGAAAAATGTGTTCACCAAACTGGAAACAATCGATGTGAAATCGTCGTTAATTTACAACGAATATAGGTCGTTGTAAATTCGATGTACAATTACATCGACTTTACAACGTAATATGCGAAAGTCTTATTCGTCGTAAATCCGATGTAAAATTACATCGATATTACGACGAAATTTGATATCGTCTTACATTCGTTGTAAAATCGTCGTAAAATTACGACGGATTTATATCGAAACCATGTTTCGTCGTAAATCCGTCGTAATGTCGTTGTTCAATTACGATGATTTAAAATCGTCGTAAATTTTTGTTGGAAATATGAAGTTTTCTTGTAGTGATAGACTTAGGCTCAACCTTTGTTATGCTCGGTGAATCAAAGACCGCGATAAGCTCTTCCACTTTCTCTTGGTTCTCAAGTATGTTTTTGATGAACTTTTGGTGTTGTTGGACTTGAGACAAATCACTCTCACTAGGGAAAGGTGCTCCAATCTTATCCATGTTTGCCTTGAAGCTTGAAAGTGCTTTCTTTTGTGCCTTGGTGAGAGAACGACCGGGAAATAGAAGTGGAGGTTCATAAAGAGAAGTCCAATGCAAGAGGCTTCTTTCTTAGACACCACAAGTGTCTCCACGTTTTTCTTCTTAACCAAGTCCTTGAGAGACTTCTCAACCTCCATTTGTGTAGAGATCACTTGTTTTTCATGTATGTCTTTAGCCTTTTCTTCAACAAAGACAACATCATCTTCACTCCCAAGGGTCACCTCCCCACCTTGTTGCTCAATGGCCTCATTGAGATTTGAGGGAAGCTCTCTATATGGAAAGTCAACATCATTTGGACTAGAGAGTAACCATAAAAACTCCACGATTATGCGTTCATGCTCATCATTGGAGGAAATAACATTGCAATATTCCTTTGGGTTTTGTATTGCCTTCCCAGGTAAAGAACTTTGAGGTGAGGAGTTGCTCCATTGGTCTCCATTTGTTTCACTTTGGAGCTCAATGCCTCAAGTTTGGTGTGGAGATCATTGTAGGAGCAAGCCACTTTGGTATGCATTTCCTCCATCTTCATTGCTCCATTAGCTTGACCTTGAAAAAGTTGCTGAATCACGTTTTTCATATCAAGGTCTTGAGGGATATAGTTGTTACCTTAAGCGTGTTGAAAACCGGGTGGAGGCACAAAAGGAGCTTTGTTTTGGTAGTCTCCTTGGTTCCCTTGAAACTGATTTTGAGGAACAAAGCTTTGTTGTTGATTGTTGTTGAAACCCTTGTGATGGCTACCGTGGTTCCCAACGTAATGCACTTCCTCTTGATTACTCAAATCTACCATTTGTTCTTGGAACCCTTGATGTGCTTCAAAATCACCAACAAAGTGAACCGGCTTGTGAGAGGCATGGATAAGCTTGTCAATCATAGTGGCTTGTTTATCCAACTTTTCATTTAGAGCTTCCATCTCTTTGGTTCTTCGTTGTTCCTCAAAATCACTTGTGGTCCTTGTAGCCCGATCATACTCATCACTATAGGTTCCATCACTTAATGCAAGGTTCTCTACCAACTCCATTGCTTCATTCACCTCCTTGGCCAAGAAATTTCCATTGGAAGCGGTGTCTAGCAACATTCTTATCTTTGGAAGTGCTCCACGGTAGAGTGTGCTCAATAGAGAGGCATCGTTAAAGCTATGATGAGGGCATTGCATGGTGTATCCTCTAAATCTTTCCCACGCCTCATTGAATGTCTCGTTGGAGCGTTGAGTGAAGCTTGAAATCTCGTTCCTAAGCTTGGCCGTCCTTGAAGGTGAGAAAAACTTGGCAAGGAAAGCTCTCTTGCATTCATCTCATGTAGTAATAGACCCTTGAGGTAGAGTTTTCTCCCATTGGTGTGCCTTGTCTCCAAGTGAGAACGGGAAAAGTCGGAGTTTGAAGCCATCCTCGGAGACTCCATTCATGTTTGTCAACCCACAAACTCTATCGAAGTGATCAAGATGATCCAAGGGGTCTTCCACCGGCAAGCAATGGAACTTGTTGCCTTGTACCATGTTAATGAGACCCATCTTGACCTCAAAATTATTGTTTTCCATCGGTGGTGGTTGAATGCCTTGGCGGTTCACATCAGCATTGGCCGCATCACCCGCTTCAACAATGTTTTGGGCTCGTGGTGGGTGGTTTGGATCTCTAGCATTACGGGTGGGTGGTGGTGGGTGTTGTGGCAAGTTTCCACCGTGAGCTTGGTGGTTTCCATTGCCACCATTCCCGTTGTCTTGAGCATTAACCACGTGCTCATGGTTGTGACCAACCGGATGCTCGTCGATGTGCTCCATACCCAACCTCTCAATGTGTTGAACTCGTCTTCTTTCGCTCCTTTCTCTAATCCCAAGTTCCAAGAGATGTATGTCGTCGATTGGCTCAACAAGGTTGTGTCGACCTCTAGCCCTTATGTTCATACACCTATATGAAAAGAGAAAACTAGATAAAGAGATTAGCAAGCAAAGAAAATAAAAACTTAATATCAAAAAGAATCTAAATCCTATTGACTAAACTAGAACCCCAAATGGCAACAGTGCCAATTGATAAGTAGGATTTTTCCTAAGAATCAATCCTAAATATGCTCATGTCATTGCAATACTTTAGGTGTCAATCCAATCGGGGTTTAGTTCAATGCAACAAGAATGCAAAAAACTCTCTAATTTAAGCTAAACAAGTTGGTTTTGAGTTTTAACAATCTAATGATTCAAATTAAACAAAGCAAACAAGTAAACAATCACTAAACAAGATTACAAATAAGATAAAGGCAAGCTCTTGGATGAGGTTATGGATTTCGGGGACTTATGTGATTAATCTAAGATGTCAATACACACAATTAAGCAACTTCCCTTAGCCTAGTACACTTAAACAAGATTAAACCACTCTCATGGCCTTAATCACTTTGTTAATTAACTTAATCAAATATCAAATTATCATTTGTGAAAAGTTAATTATCAAGCATAAACCACAAGTTCTAATAGCCAATAATACTTCTTAGACAACTACTCTCATAGGCTAAGCAAGTAAAACCTCTTATTTAGTCATTGGGGAATTTCATCAAACACCTTGTGTGCATGAAATTCTCTATGATCTAGATTAACTTTCTCAAGCCTAATCTATCATTATGAACACTAAATAAGAGAGGAAAGAAGTAATCTAAGCCCTAGACATTATTAATTAACCACAAAATCCCCTAATCTACCTCATCCATGAGCTCTAAAACGAACTACTCATGGTGAAACCCTCAAATCCCATAAGAGAGATGATGGATTCCATGATTAGAGAATAGAAAGATGAAAGATTAGAAGAGATTGGGAAACTAAAACTTAGATTGTATAAATAAAAGAGAGATCTCTCACAAAAATTTAAGAACCCTCAAAAGAAGTTTTGTTGCAAGAGAAAAAGATATAGAAAAGGATATAGAAGGTCTTGGGCGGACCGGGTCAATCCGGAACAAACCGGGTTTTGACCCGGTCGGATCTTGGTTGGAGAGGACTGTACCGACCAGACATGGGTCGGTACAGGTGGGTCGGCACAGCTCCTTGCTTGTACTGGTTGGTGGTGCCGGACGGAGGCAGATCAATATGATGTGAGGTCGGTCGGTGTTGGGTGTTGCGAAGATGTGTGCCGCATGCAATCTGACCGGTATGGAAGGTGTCTTGGCTCGGTACTTGCTTCTGGCCTGGTACCGAGTGGTGTGTATACCGCCTAAAGACAGGTCGGTACTGCCCATCATGAAGCTGTATGCCGAGCATGTCTTGTCCGGCATGAGAGGAAGCTTGGGTCGGTACATATTTTGTTCCGATACCGGACGGTGTAAATCGCATGGAAGCTGGCCAGTGTGGAGAAGGTCTTGGCTCTGTACCGACCAAGAATTGGTCGGTATTGAGAGAGGCTTCTGGTCAGTACTGGTCCCTGTTGTAATACCGACCCAATCGTACCGGTCCAGTGCTGGTTGGCGTTGGTCGAAGGTCCCGCGGCCAGACAGACATACCCTCAGAAAAATCGCCTTATCTCCTGAACCACGTATCCGAATGACTTCAAACTACCTCCAGTCGATAGCTAACTCATTTTTATGAAATTGTCATGAAGACCGTGGAAGCTAAATCTGATTGTAAGCCCTTCGTTCTGCCCGATCTTTCAAAGCCTTGGGTAACCCTTGCATTCTCTTTTGCTTCATCACTCCAAACATCCTCAAAGTGTCTCCAAACACCTATAAAATACCCCAAATGATGCAAGACTCACTAGTACCTAATGTAAACTACCTAAGCCATAATTTAGACCAAAACACTAAGAAAACTATGAAAAACACATGCATGAGACCCAAAATGCTAAGTTAAATGCATGCTAAAAAGAGTAAAACATGAGAATATCAATCCCCAATATACTGTTCACTACGTACTAGCATAATTATCCACAATTGTATCATTTTCTCCATGATAATATCAAATCTTATAACCCGGCACAAACCCATGACAATACATGTGTGACCATACTTCATCTATCACGATTAATCTATGATTCCGACATTTCGTACAAGGGCAGTAGATTATACCGTTTTTTATCGCTTTCTTCTGCATACCCGCAAATGCCATGAATTGTTGCAGACCTTCTTTGAATTCTTCTGTAACTATCTCACATCAATGTTCCTTGCTGGTTTCGCAGTACCCTTCACCCGCAGATAGGTATCCACCACTCTAAACATGTCATTGGCTTCAACCTTATGCGACTCAAAGCTTGTCTCGTCAGACCTAGAGCTTTTTATGGCTACCACTTTCTTAAGAACATCTTTGAGCTGAAAATAAGAATGACATAGATGCAGGGGTTACTTTCTAGAGAGGTTGCAAGAGCAAATTTGATTCCAGAGAGGATAACTCTTTCAACTTACGATTTCATGGTGAGTAGCAAGAGCAAATTTGATTCCAACAGTCTCTCCTTCTAGAATATCTGATGAAGATGCTTCTTCCATGACAAAACTCTAAAAATTGAATCCAGACAACAGCGAGACCAAGTAAGCATTTGGAAGAAAAATACAAACGGAGACATTGTCGAGTCCACTAACTTGAGAAAAAAAAAACAGAACAACAGTAAAATGAGTTGGCTTACATTATCGTAGTGATAGAGATCCTTAATATAGTAAGAGTTACTAACCGGTGGAACTGTGCTTGTACTCTTAGTGGCACTTTTGGACCCTTCTCCAGCATGATTGCAGTTAGTGCCTCTTTTGGACCCTTCTCCAGCATGATTGCAGTTACGATTCTTCAAGGCAACATTTTCCAAGTACTGCTTAATGAGTTTACAAAAGTTTCAATCGATATAGTTAAAGAAGATTAAAGCTCTATTGAGGAGTCAGTATCGAGAACACTCTACCTTGTTTAGCTCCCATAATGAATTGGTAGGTGGCAATACTCCAACATTAGCTTCAAATAAACCTTGATGCTTATGGTCAGTTCCATCGAGAACAGCCATCAGATTCTTGAAGAGTGTCCCTGGCTCAGCTAAGCCCCTCGAAGAGCGAACAATGACCTCCCTTGCCGCAATTGAATGAGCCATGTCTTCCACCAGAGTCTTTCTATGTTTTAAATGGTGAGAGGCGAGCGGAGGCGATGAGGCGAGCTGTAGAATTTGGAAAACTGTCCAAGCCGGGCCAGATTTACTGGACTTTCTTATTCCTGGTGGTGGCAGAGACAGAGAGCCATACATAGCTAACTGTTGAGCAGTTTCCTTGTCCAAAAACAACTGGTCCAGCATTACCTTCAGAGAAAGCAACGCATCACATCCAATTTGTAAAATCAGCTGCCCAGTATGCGAGCTAAGCAGTTGCTTATCCACAGAGAAACTGCTAGTGGTGATTCTCTGCGCGATTTCCATGGGGATCCCAACCTCATCCACATTTCTGTAAACACCCCCAGTGATGACGCTGCGAGAAGAGAAGCCTGAAGCCTTTCGAATGAAAAGTGTTCTCATTTTTTCTGTCCAAGCTTTAAAGGAGGAACTGTCCGAGATCTTCGACACACCGTATCTCACATCAATGTTCCTTGCTGGTTTCGCAGTACCCTTCACCCGCAGATAGGTATCCACCACTCTAAACATGTCATTGGCTTCAACCTTATGTGACTCAAAGCTTGTCTCATCAGACCTAGAGCTTTTTATGGCTACCACTTTCTTAAGAACATCTTTGAGCTGAAAATAAGAATGACATAGATGCAGGGGTTACTTTCTAGAGAGGTTGCAAGAGCAAATTTGATTCCAGAGAGGATAACTCTTTCAACTTACGATTTCATGGTGAGTAGCAAGAGCAAATTTGATTCCAACAGTCTCTCCTTCTAGAATATCTGATAAAGATGCTTCTTCCATGACAAAACTCTAAAAATTGAATCCAGACAACAGCGAGACCAAGTAAGCATTTGGAAGAAAAATACAAACGGAGACATTATCGAGTCCACTAACTTGAAGAAAAAAAAATAGAACAGCAGTAAAATGAGTTGGCTTGCATTATCGTAGTGATAGAGATCCTTAATATAGTAAGAGTTACTAACCGGTGGAACTGTGCTTGTACTCTTAGTGGCACTTTTGGACCCTTCTCCAGCATGATTGCAGTTAGTGCCTCTTTTGGACCCTTATCCAGCATGATTGTAGTTACGATGCTTCAAGGCAACATTTTCCAAGTACTGCTTAATGAGTTTACAAAAGTTTCAATCGATATAGTTAAAGAAGATTAAAGCTCTATTGAGGAGTCAGTATCGAGAACACTCTACCTTGTTTAGCTCCCATAATGAATTGGTAGGTGGCAATACTCCAACATTAGCTTCAAATAAACCTTGATGCTTATGGTCAGTTCCATCGAGAACAGCCATCAGATTCTTGAAGAGTGTCCCTGGCTCAGCTAAGCCCCTCGAAGAGCGAACAATGACCTCCCTTGCCGCAATTGAATGAGCCATGTCTTCCACCAGAGTATTTCTATGTTTTAAATGGTGAGAGGCGAGCGGAGGCGATGAGGCGAGCTGTAGAATTTGGAAAACTGTCCAAGCCAGGCCAGATTTACTAGACTTTCTTATTCCTGGTGGTGGCAGAGACAGAGAGCCATACATAGCTAACTGTTGAGCAGTTTCCTTGTCCAAAAACAACTGGTCCAGCATTACCTTCAGAGAAAGCAACGCATCACATCCAATTTGTAAAATCAGCTGCCCAGTATGCGAGCTAAGCAGTTGCTTATCCACAGAGAAACTGCTAGTGGTGATTCTCTGCGCGATTTCCATGGGGATCCCAACCTCATCCACATTTCTGTAAACACCCCCAGTGATGACGCTGCGAGAAGAGAAGCCTGAAGCCTTTCGAATGAAAAGTGTTCTCATTTTTTCTGTCCAAGCTTTAAAGGAGGAACTGTCCGAGATCTTCGACACACCGTATCTCACATCAATGTTCCTTGCTGGTTTCGCAGTACCCTTCACCCGCAGATAGGTATCCACCATTCTAAACATGTCATTGGCTTCAACCTTATGCGACTCAAAGCTTGTCTCGTCAGACCTAGAGCTTTTTATGGCTACCACTTTCTTAAGAACATCTTTGAGCTGAAAATAAGAATGACATAGATGCAGGGGTTACTTTCTAGAGAGGTTGCAAGAGCAAATTTGATTCCAGAGAGGATAACTCTTTCAACTTACGATTTCATGGTGAGTAGCAAGAGCAAATTTGATTCCAACAGTCTCTCCTTCTAGAATATCTGATGAAGATGCTTCTTCCATGACAAAACTCTAAAAATTGAATCCAGACAACAGCGAGACCAAGTAAGCATTTGGAAGAAAAATACAAACGGAGACATTGTCGAGTCCACTAACTTGAGAAAAAAAAAACAGAACAACAGTAAAATGAGTTGGCTTACATTATCGTAGTGATAGAGATCCTTAATATAGTAAGAGTTACTAACCGGTGGAACTGTGCTTGTACTCTTAGTGGCACTTTTGGACCCTTCTCCAGCATGATTGCAGTTAGTGCCTCTTTTGGACCCTTCTCCAGCATGATTGCAGTTACGATTCTTCAAGGCAACATTTTCCAAGTACTGCTTAATGAGTTTACAAAAGTTTCAATCGATATAGTTAAAGAAGATTAAAGCTCTATTGAGGAGTCAGTATCGAGAACACTCTACCTTGTTTAGCTCCCATAATGAATTGGTAGGTGGCAATACTCCAACTCGAGCTTCAAATAAACCTTGATGCTTATGGTCAGTTCCATCGAGAACATCCATCAGATTCTTGAAGAGTGTCCCTGGCTCAGCTAAGCCCCTCGAAGAGCGAACAATGACCTCCCTTGCCGCAATTGAATGAGCCATGTCTTCCACCAGAGTCTTTCTATGTTTTAAATGGTGAGAGGCGAGCGGAGGCGATGAGGCGAGCTGTAGAATTTGGAAAACAGTCCAAGCCGGGCCAGATTTACTGGACTTTCTTATTCCTGGTGGTGGCAGAGACAGAGAGCCATACATAGCTAACTGTTGAGCAGTTTCCTTGTCCAAAAACAACTGGTCCAGCATTACCTTCAGAGAAAGCAACGCATCACATCCAATTTGTAAAATCAGCTGCCCAGTATGCGAGCTAAGCAGTTGCTTATCCACAGAGAAACTGCTAGTGGTGATTCTCTGCGCGATTTCCATGGGGATCCCAACCTCATCCACATTTCTGTAAACACCCCCAGTGATGACGCTGCGAGAAGAGAAGCCTGAAGTTTTTATAGAGAAATTGTGCGCAATTTCTGACGGCAATTACGGCTATATTCAAACGGCTATGTAACGTATATATTATTTCAAACGGCTACAACATCCGTCAAAAAAGACGTCGGAAATCCGTCGGTAAGTTTCCGACGGATGCTCGTCGTCGGAAAGCCGTCAGAAACGTCCGACGGATTTCTGACGGGTTTTGTTTTCTGATGGATTTTACTTTCGTCAAAAATCCGTCGGAAAGGACCCTGTTTTCTTGTAGTGGCACACCTCTATACAGAGTCCCAAACCCTCCAGCTCCAAGCTTCTCTTTGAAACTTTTTGTGCAACGCTGCAGCTCCTTGTAGGAAAACTGCACGGGCGCACCAGAAGCATACTCAAGCAAAGCGTAGTGAGACGACAAAGCTCCAAACCGAGGATTATTTCTGCAGCAGCACCACCATGGACCTACCTCTACTGCAACCAAACCAAGAAACCTAACTATTACAGCAACAACAACGATCCACAAATGCACTTTCGAGATGTTACCATTGCCTTTTGTCGCGATCAAAGGCCGGTTAGGCAACACTGGACCGCAAACTTTAACATAGGAAGTGCTCGGAACCGACGAGCTCTGGTACCTGGTAAAGAAGGAGCCCGGTTGTTTCTGCCAGCAATTCCCTGACCCATCAGACATCGAGAAGGAAGCAAGACAAGAACTACTAACAAGACAATTCGACCTGCAAGGCGAGCTACCTGCAAAGGAAACCTCCGAGTTTGGATCATCTTGGTTTGTAATCAACCCGATGTGATCCAAATCAATCATGGTTGCGTTTCCAGAGCAATCACTCAACTCCACTACTCTCTTGCAACATTTTCTTCTATCATTCACATCAACAAGATCAAAGTTACGAGACGGACACAAGCAAATCGGATTGGTACCGTTGTAACTACAAATCCCAAAGTTTCCATAGTATCCATAAACAAGACACTGGTTAGCAACAACAGACCAATGAGGTGACACAGGGCCACTGTTTCTAGTCGCAGAGTGTAAATTCTCAAATTCCCTTCATCGTCTAGTTTCAAGAACCTAAACGTATTGCTACCTTCGCCGTAATCGTTACTGTAAACGGCTTCAGCTCCGCCACGGAGAGTCGAATCGAAGATTTTGACAACTCCGTTAGTCTGTAACCCTAAGCTAGGGGACGATAGGTTCGAGCTGAAGGATGAACTATCCGAAGAACTATTGAAAAATTACCACAATCAATATGTCATATACAAAATTTATGCTTTTATCTCTTCAAGCTCAAACTTACAAAAAGTACATTTACTTTGTCTATTTTTTGTTATTATAAATTTATTTCATGTTCATTACATATTCATATATTTTCTTAGTTTCAAAATTACTTTTTTCATAAATACGAGAGCAAGATTTATGCTTATTATTTTGTTTTTTCATTTGTAGATTATATTGAAAGTTTCTTTTGATAAAAGTAGCTAAGGAATGAGAATAGTTTTTGAATTTCTCGCTTTTTTGTTGTTTCATAGAAAACATATATAACGAGAATAAACTGGATATGATGACCAAGTAATGGTATCCCAAAGTTTGGGTCCTTCTCCGGTGATCCCACATTATGACGGTTGGAAGTGCTACATTGATGGTTCTTGGAAGGACACATATAATTGTTCTGGCATAGGATGGCATTGCTTCCGGGAAGGCGTCGAAGGAACCATAATGGGAGCACGAAATATACAAAGAAGCCTCTCTCCCCTACATTGCATGATTATTTGGGCTATGCATTGCATGATTACAAACCACAAGACGGCGATAGCTTTCGCAACAGACTGCTCTGAACTGGTGAAGATGGTGTCTACATGAATCTTGAGTTGTATTTATTAGTTTGTTTTTCAATTTATTAGATTAAATCAGAAATTCTATTGGTTAAACTAGCTAAGGAAAAAGAATAACTTTTAACTTTATTATTTTTTGTTGTTTTCATAGAAAACATATATAACGAGAACATATATAGATTCAAAACAAGACAGGTGAAATTTCACAAACTAGATATAATTTCTGAGATTAAAACTGTAATATTTTATATATATATAATTACAATCACCAATATACACAAA
This sequence comes from Eutrema heterophyllum, assembly GCA_002933915.1. Classification (NCBI taxonomy): domain Eukaryota; kingdom Viridiplantae; phylum Streptophyta; class Magnoliopsida; order Brassicales; family Brassicaceae; genus Eutrema; species Eutrema heterophyllum. Next base: position 160,764 of record PKMM01048704.1, on the reverse strand, counting down.
ATAATATCTCAATAAAAATAATTAGTCGCATATAATTTTCATCAAAATAATATATCAATAAAAATAATTAGTCGCATATAATTTTCATCAAAATAATATATCAATAAAAATAATTAGTCGCATATAATTTTCATCAAAATAATATAAAAAATATATATACGCGTAGCATGCAAAACCTAGTTTATAAAAAAATTGATGGGCTCAAGATGGTAAGTTAGAATTTTTTGACAATTTTCCCCAGTTACCATTTACGGATTAGGAGTTGTTATTGGGCTTCATTTGGGCTCAACAAAAATGTAGTAGCCTTGGGTCCGATAGGAGTGAGAAGGAAGGCATCATGGTGTGACAGATTTATAAAACCTCCAGTTTTTGTTCTTCGCCCTACTATTTCCCCAGTCCCAAAACCGCCGCCGCATCTCCCTGGCCGTCTTATTTTGAGGTGACAATCCCGTCAGCTCTCTTCACCTTGTTTGTGAATCAAGAGGAGTTTTGGTTTGGCTTTTGATCCATCGAATCTGACTTCCTTTTTATAGATATTTCTCCCATTGCGATGGTGGTTGATAAGAAGGAGAAGAGAGAGTCTGAATCTTCGGGGCAAGTGGTGAATCCATGGGAAGTCTTGATGCACTTTCCCTAAGATCTCACGCTCACGATCGGTAGAAACAAGGATAGAACCTGGATCCAAACGATGAAGGCTTGGAACAAAGCGAAGGGGAGATGAACGGCTCCGTCAAGTGCTATGAACGGCACAAGATTAACCACGAGATCGTTAGGCTAAAACCACCTAAGGATCGATCTTTGCTCGTTGGCTAAATCCACCAAGAACAGTGCGGTTTCGTTTGGCTAAATCCACCAAAAAGAAACGAAGGAGATCGTTGGCTAAAACCACCAAGAACTCGTAAAGTCCCAAAGGAACAAAGGAGATTTTCTCTCAAAAAAAGAAGTTTATAAAAAAGATGATTATTTTTGCAAATGAGAACAAGAGAGTATTTATAGGAAAAGAAGGGGAGGGGAAAGATCACACAATCTTTATTGTTGACTTAAAGACAAAATTAAAGAGAAAAATTAAAAATAAAAGATAAGAGATAAATGGGATCTTTGGCCTCCTTTTGCGCATGGACCCTTGAGTTCCTTGATCTTGTATTAATTTGCCATGCATGATATACCTAGGAATCGTATGAAATTGGACCGCCCAAGATAGCATAAGTCATTGCCTCGTTAAAACCTTTGCCGGAAAACCCAATGGGATAAAACCAAGCATAAGGAAAAAGAGTACAATGACTTAGCTAAGCGACCAAAGTCATGTAGATTCCAAGTAGGAAATGGTGTTGAGAGCTCCATGCATACGTTGATCGTCGTCTTCAAACTTCCCGTCGTTGAGTAGCTCCATAATAGCTCCGGCTAGTTTCTTGGCTCGGGACCGTGTGATACGTCCTTCTGGAACGACCAGTGCTGCCTCGGTAACCTCCTCTTCGGCCATGATCATATCATCCCCCTCCACTTAAAAAGGACTTGTCCTCAAGTCTGCTTCATCTGCCACAAAAGGAATGATATCAGCCACATTAAAACTAGAACTCACGGCATACTTACCTTGGAGATCAATCTTGTAGGCATTGTCGTTGATCTTCTCCAAAATTGTGAACGGTCCATCGACTCTTGGCAAGAGTTTAGATTTCCTTTCTTCCGGGAACCGTCATTTCTCAAGTATATCCAAACTTGATCGCCGGGTTCAAATGTCCTCTTGTTCCGTTTCTTGTTTGCATGCTTGCGGTATTGCTCGGTCTTTTGCTCAATGTTTTGCTTGGCCTTTTCATGCATTTTCTTGACTAGTTCGGCCTTTTTCTGTCCGTCCATACTTACACGCTCACTCAAAGGTAAAGGAGTTAGATCAAGAGGCGTAAGAGGATTAAAACCATAAACGAGTTGAAACGGAGAAAAAGATGTAGTAGAATGCACGGCATGATTATATGCAAATTCTACATGAGGCAAGCAATCTTCCCACGACTTAAGATTCTTTTTAATCACAGCCCGCAAAAGAGTTCCTAAAGTCCTATTGACCACCTCGGTTTGACCATCGGATTGCGGGTGACAAGTCGTAGAGAAACAAAGTTTGGTTCCTAGCTTAGACCATAAGGTCTTCCAAAAATAACTCAAAAACTTTGTATCTCTATCCGAAACTATAGTCCTAGGCATTCCATGCAAGCGCACAATTTCCCTAAAGAACAAGTCGGCTATGTTTGAGGCATCATCGGTCTTATGGCAAGGTATGAAATGTGCCATCTTAGAAAACCTATCGACTACAACAAAGACCGAATCACTTCCCTTTCGAGTCCTAGGCAATCCTAACACAAAGTCCATCGATATGTCGGTCCAAGGTGCACTAGGAATCGGCAAAGGGGTATACATACATTGGCTTGGGCTTTTGGACTTAGACAACTTACAAGTTGTACATCGGTTGCAAATCCTCTCCACATCACGCTTCATGTGCGGCCAAAAGAAATGGTCTTGCACAATGGAAAGTGTCTTGGCAACGCCAAAGTGTCCCATCAAGCCTCCACCGTGAGCTTCCCTAACAAGAAGATCTCGCAAAGACGAGTTAGGAATACAAAGACGGTTCTCGTAAAACAAGAAACCATCGCTCCTAAAATATTTTCCCGAAGCAAATTTTTCACAAGACAGAAATACTTCCTGGAAATCTGAGTCATTGGCGTAGGCTCCTTTGATCATCTCAAATCCGAGAATTTTGGCATCAAGAGTAGAGATCAAAGTGTATCTCCGAGAAAGAGCATCGGCCACGACATTCTCCTTTCCTTTCTTGTATTGGATCACGTAAGGGAATGTCTCAACAAACTCCATCCACCGAGCATGCCTCTTATTCAGCTTGTGTTGGCTTTTCAAATGTTGGAGAGACTGATGATCGGTGTGAATCACAAATTCCTTCGGCCAAAGGTAATGTTGCCACGTTTGGAGTGCAC
>PKMM01048704.1:43411-154125 GCA_002933915.1 Eutrema heterophyllum | reverse complement strand
ATAGCATCAGTAAATTAGCCATATATATCAAACCACAAGTCCGAATAACCTGAAACCAACGCCATTATGAAGCTAACTCAATGCCCTATGACTTTGATCAAGGGGTCAAGAGCCAAGTATAACGGGAAGGCCTTCGTCTGAGTCGATCTTTATTGTACTTTGGACTGCTTTGGCTGGTGAACACCGGACGGACTTGGAGGGGTGTTGTGGGCCGGTGTAGACCCTGGTCGAAAAGGAGCTGAACACCGGACGGACTTGGAGGGGTGTTGTGGGCCGGTGTAGACCCTGTCCAAGCTGAGGTTGAACACCTGACGGTGACATCGGACAAGATTGGTCCGGTATGGTGCAATGGGTTCGCGGCCAGACGGAGACGCCTTAGAAAATCGGCCATATCTTCCAAACCACTCTTCCGAATGACTTGATTCAAAATCCGGTAGAGCGATAACTCATCCCTCTACAACTTTCATGAACACCTCCGAAGCTAAATCAGATCAGAGAGCCTTCGTTCGGCAGGTTCTTTTGGACGGTTCGGATGACCCCTTCCTTCTCTTATGCTCCATCACTCCAAACTTCCTCAAATGTCTCCAAAACACCTAGAAACACTCCAAATGCATGCAAGACTCACTAGGACCTAATGCAAACACCTAATACTCTAATTTAGACCAAAATGCTATAATAACTATGAAAGACACATGCATGAGACCCGAAACACTTAATAAAATGTATGCTAGAACATGCAATATATGAATATATCAACGTGAAACACAAAACCAAAAACCAAAAATCAAAGACAAAAATAATAGAAAAGACTTATGCATAACTTACCAGTGGGTTGCCTCCCACCAAGCGCTTGTTTTCAGTCACTAGCTTGACTGTGCGGATGCCTAGGCAGTGGGTGCATCATCCAGAGGCACAATGTGTCCTCTTGGAATCTCGGCTTTCGCCCAATAGTGTTTCACCCTCTGTCCATTGACAGTGAACTCCTTGCCTTCAGCACTTATTAGCACAACCGCACCGTGTGGTCAGACTTCCCTGATGGTGAAGGGACCTAACCAACGAGAACGCAATTTTCCAGGAAACAATTGCAAACGAGAGTTATACAGAAGTACCTGGTCATTGGGTTCAAAGTGGCGAGATAGAATCTTCTTGTCATGATATGCCTTAGTCCTCTCCTTGTACAGCTTCGAGTTCTCATAGGCGTAGTGCCTAATCTCATCCAGCTCATTCAGTTGAATCAAACACCTCTCAGCAGCAGACTTGATGTCAAAATTCATCAGCTTTGTAGCCCATGCTGCCTTATGCTCGATCTCCACTGGAAGGTGACACGCTTTCCCATACAACAAGTGAAACGGAGTAGTTCCAAGCGGTGTCTTGAAAGCAGTCCCGTAAGCCCAAAGTGCATCATCTAGCTTTGTATACCAATGCTTCATAGTAGTACCCACTGTCTTTTCCAGAATCTCCTTGATCTGCCTGTTGGAGACTTCAACCTGCCCACAAGTCTGAGGATGGTAAGGAGTAGCCACGCGATGAGTTACACCATGCTTCTTCAATAGCTTTTCGAAGACCTTGTTGATAAAGTGAGTGCCACCATCACTAATAACAATACGAGGTACTCCGAATCGAGGGAAAATAATGGACTTAAACAGCTTAAGAACCACGGAGGAGTCGTTGGTTGGACTAGCAATCGCTTCCACCCATTTGGACACATAGTCCACAGCAACCAGAATGTACCTGTTCTTAGATGATGAAGGAAAAGGCCCCATAAAATCAATGCCCCAGCAGTCAAAAACTTCCACCTCAAGGATGAAGTGCTGTGGCATCTCATGTCGCTTACTGATCTTCCCTCTCCTTTGACAGACATTACACTGGGAGATGAAGGTATGAGCATCCTTAAACATCGTAGGCCACCAAAAGCATGCTTGAAGAACCTTGGACACCGTCTTGAAAGTGGCGAAGTGTCCAGCATACTCAGACCCATGACAATGGTACAACACCTCTGGTACCTCAGACTCCGCAATACATCTCATGTACATCCCATCAGAACAGTGCTTGTACAGGTAAGGCTCATCCCAGAAGAATCTCCTTACGTCACGCATGAACTTTTTCCTAACATGTCGCTCTAGATGCTTAGGCTCATTAGCTGCAGTAAGGTAATTGGCGATATCAGCATACCAAGGTCGAGCAGGAGTAGCCACAGCAGCTAGAAATTCCTCAACATCAAAGTGATCCATCGGCAAATATGGCCTGGCTGGCGACGGGTATCGATCGATACTAGGGGAGTATCGATCGATACCAAAACCTGCTGCTCGTGAAAATTTCAGATTTTTGACGCTATGAAACCCAGTCTCGATGAAGTAAATGTTCCCCTCAGGTAGGAAATCATCAATAGGCACGTCCTCATCGATCCTCATCCTCGAGAGATGGTCTGCAACTCCGTTTTCGACGCCCTTTTTGTCCTTGCCTTCGATGTCGAAACCTTGGAGAAAAAGGACCTAACGACATAGGCGAGGCTTGAGATCCTTGTTCGACAGGAAGTACTTGAGAGCAGCATGATCCGTGTGGACAGTCACCTTACTCCCAATCAAATAGGACCGAAATTTCTCAAAAGAGAAAACAACCGCAAGCAACTCCTTCTCTGTGGTGTTGTAGTTCCTCTGAGCATCATCCAACGTTCTGCTGGCATAGTAGATAACATGAAGTTTCTTGTCTTTCCACTGACCCAGAACTGAACCAACTGCTAAATCGTTCGCGTCACACATAACCTCAAAAGGTAAATTCCAATTCGGAGGTTGGACAATAGGAGCACTCACCAAGGCTTTCTTAATCTCCTCAAAGGCTGCAAGGCAATCAAGGGTGAAATCAAAGTTGACGTCCTTGCATAACAGGGCGGTGAGAGGGCGGGCTAGCTTGGAGAAGTCCTTGATGAAACGTCGATAAAACCCAGCATGACCAAGGAAGCTTCAAATGTCGTTCACAGATTTCGGTGGTTGTAGGCTTGTCATAACTTGAATCTTAGCTTTGTCAACCTCGATCCCAGCCTTAGAAACCTTGTGCCCAAGAACTATGTCTTCCTGAACCATAAAATGACACTTTTCCCAATTAAAGACCAAGTGTTTCTCCTCGCATCTCTGTAGCACCTTGCACAAGTTATCCAGACAGTTCTTGAATGACGATCCATAAACTGAAATGGCATCCTGCTGTAGGCAAATCTACCATAAGGACATGTAAAGGTAGTCTTCCCCTGATCCTCTAGATGTATAGGAATCTGGAAAAAGCCTGAGTACCCATCGAGGAAACAGTAGTATGGGTGACTCGCTAACCTCTCCAACATCTGGTCAATGAAAGGCAATGGGAAGTGATCTTTCCTTGTGGCTGCATTCAACATCTTGTAGTCAATACACATCCGATGACCAGTGATTGTCCTTGTAGGAATCAGCTCATCCTTCACATTCTTCACCACAGTGATTCCTCCTTTCTTAAGCACAACGTGAACTGGGCTGACCCAAGAACTGTCTGAGATGGCATAAATGATCCCTGCTTCCAACAGCTTCATCACCTCCTTTCTGACCACTTCCCTCAGGTTCGGATTTAGCCTCCTCTGATGCACAATTGAAGCCTTTGACTCGTCCTCAAGGTGAATCCTTTGCATGCATAGACCTGGGGAGATAGCTGAAATGTCATCAAGAGAATAGCCAAGAGCTTTGCGATACATGCGCAGCTTGCTCAGCAGTAAGGCAACCTCTGCGTTGTTCAAAGATGCATTAATAATCACAGGGTATGTGGAATTAGGACCAAGAAAACCATACCTCAGATTGGCTGGAAGTGGCTTGAGTTCCACCTTATGAGCTTTCTCCTCGCTCCAATCTCCAAGCTTAGCAGCTTGCTTGGAACATTCGGCCAACTTCCTGTCTGGTCGTAGGGTAACCACCGATACTAAAGGAGTATCGATCGATACTGATGGTGCAGTGTCGAGCATCTTCGAGTAACCAGCAGCGTCTTCACTCAAGAAAACCTCAGATTCGGCTGAACAGACCAATGCCCTCTCCAACGGATCCTCATGATGCATCTCCAAGAAGTACTCTTCAGCATTGTCTGTGAAAGTATCAACGAAGAAAGTCTGCCCATCGATGGTTGGTCTCTTCATCATCTTCTCCATGTTAAAAGTCATAACCAAATCACCGATGTTAAGAGCTATCTTCCCATTCCTGCAATCAATCATTGCACCAGCTATTGCAAGGAATGGTCTGCCCAAGATAAGAGGATCTCTGGGCTCAGCCTCATACTGCAGGATAATGAAATCAGTCGGGATCAAGCAATTCCCGATCTTAATAGGGACATCTTCGAGTAGCCCTTCTGGAAGTCGCACTGAGCGATCAGTAAGTATCAAAGATATTCTGGTGGATGTGAAGTCTGTCATGCCCATCCTCTTGGCAACTGAATATGGCATGAGGTTCACACTTGAGCCAAGATCGCATAGAGAACGCTCGAACCTTTCGGTGAATATCGTACAATCCAACACAAAGCTCCCTGGATCTGGAAGTTTCTTCGGGATTATGTTGGTCAAGATCGCACTGCACTCCTGAGTAAGCATCACACATCCTTCTTCAAGGTTCACATTGCTCGATACCATCTGCTTGACATATCTCATGAATGCTGGTGAAGTCTTGATAGCCTCGACAAAACGAAGCTCAACAATCAGCTTATCTAGCATTGCCTTGCATATGGAGTCTTCTACTTCCTTCCTGGTCTTCCTGGGAGGTAGAGGGTAAGGTATCTTGGGTTTGTAAACACTTTCCTCGACAATCTTGGGCTGCTTCTCGACTTCAGAGTCAGTATCGATCGATACAGAGTTGGTATCGATCGACACACGAGGGCTTGAGATGTCCCGTGAAAGTAAATGCACTGGTGTCGATCTACACTGTCTGGTGTCGATCGATGCTTGTTGTCTCGAAACGTCTTTGGCAGATCCTTGGACGGGTATCGACCGATGCTGGCTGGTGTCGGTCGATACTAGGGCGATTTTGGGAGCCTCATCGTCGTCATCTTCAGCAAGAATGACGAAATTCTCTGGAGTAGAGGTCTTCTTCACTCCTGTATTGACCTCTTTTCCACTTCTCAAGGTGATAGCATGAACATGTTCCCTTGGATTCACTGTTTTCCCTGGAAGAAAACCTTCATGTCTCTTCACAGCATCTACGGTCTGAGCGACTTGGGTTTCCAGTCTCTTCTAATGAATGCTAAGAGCTTCAATCTTGCCATTCAGATATGTGTACATGGCATCCATCTTCCTATTAAAATCCACAGTCATCTTTTGTTGTTCCTCGAGAAGCTGTTCGAACATAGACTCGACCCTGCTCTCCTGAGTCTTGGGCGATGGAGACTGATAGGACGAAATCCCATAGGCACGCGTGTAATCGCTGCACTGCATTGGTTTCTGGGCGAAAGTATTTGCTCCAAAACCTGAGGGCTTGAAATCAGACTTGAATCCTCCTCGCTGAGCATTGTTGGTGAAGCCTCGGTTGTTGTTGTACTGATATCGCTGATTTTGAAAACCAGCACCTCCAATGTAATTAACATCCCCTGCCTCATCCTCATCAACGTTCTTGACCTCATCAGCAAAGTGAACAGCCTTATGCTGCTTGCCCATCAACAAATTATGCACCGAATCCAGCTTCGCATGCACCTCAGCAATCTACGACCCATCAATGTTCCCATTCAACCTCTTCCGCTCAAAGTCTGCATTCTTGGTGCTATTGCTAGACGCCAAGTTCTCAATCAGCACATAAGCATCTTCAGGATATCTCGTATCGAAATTCCCATTGCTCGCAGCATCTAGAGCCATCTGATACCTCCAATCGATACCACTGAAGAAAATACCCAGCAACTAAACATGAGTAAATCCGTGATGCGGGCAATTTCTCTGATATGATCTGAACCTTGCCCAAGCGGCTTTAAAAGCCTATGTCGCTCTCTAAGAAAATTGAGAGATCTTGTTCCTCAGCTCCTCGGATCTCGCATCATCATAGAAGTTGTTCAGGAATGTGTTCTTCGTCTCTACCCAAGTAGTTAGCGATCCTGGAGGCAGCTGCTTCAGCCAGTAAGCTGCATCCCCACCAAGAGAGTATGGGAAAAGCTTACAGAAAAGGAACTCATTGGGCACTCCATTGTATTTGATGCTAGTGACCAAATCCTCGAACATCTCGATGTGATCCATGGGATGCTCATGAGAAAGACCATGAAAAGGGTGCTGACCCACAAGTGTGTAGTATCCAGGCTTCAGCTCAAAGTCATTCCTCTGAAAAGTGGGAATACGGATCGCAGACCGATTGGCATAGAACTGATCGGGTCTGTTGTACTCTCCAAGCGTCCTGGCACGATTAACCCCAGCATTCCCATTATTCACCTCGTTGTTGCGCGCAGCTCGCGCGGCAATCTCATCGACAGCTATGGGAGGGATTATGATGTTTCCCTCTCCATCAAGTCGCTGTCCAGTCTCATTGCACAGATTACCATCCTGGTCCCTCAAGGCTCCAGCCTCGTCACGATTCAACCCAACTTGATTGTTCATCTCTGCTTGTTTCTTATGCTTCCTGATCGTGCGCTCTAAGTCAGCTAGCTCCTTGTTGGACAGATTAGTCAACTGTGTGCTCTTGTTTCTCCTGGTCTCACGATTAGGCATACACCTGAAACACAAGAGTTTAAGAGACGTAAGTAACAAAAATCAAGAAAAAAAAAGGTAAACTAAAACGGCGGGTATCGACCGATACTAGGCAGTATCGATCGATACCGTCGGACTTAGTCGAAATTCTCAACAAAAATCTAATGGTAAAATTAAAGTCCCCGGCAACGGCGCCAAAATTTGATATGCTCAAATATAATACCCTAAAGTACTAAAGCAGTAGTTGCAGTCAGTTAGGGGTCGAACCACAAAGACTCAAGATATCACTCAATAGATTGCAAGATTTTAATTAAGCTAAGTCAATAGATTAAATAGAAAACAACTAGGATTATCAAGTGGGTTATAAATTCAATGGGAAAAACTAGGCTCAGGGTATCTCTCAGAAAATCTGAGAAAGTAGACAAATCAATCTATCAAGATTCAGATTTAGCACGGTTCTTGAACTCAAAACACTAAATTATAATTAACCAACTTTCGTTGCGAGAATTATCTAAGTCTAAGTCCTAGAATTCCAAATTTCTTTGCTAATCCTAAGGATCTAAACCAGCTTTAGAATTCATGTTTGATATGTTCACAAAGCAACTAAACCAAATTTCTTTGCGGATAGTTATTTTGCTCACCCTAGGTTCTGTCAGGTTATTCAATTGCACTTTCGTGCCTAATCAATTAACCTAAGATCTAAGTTCTAGGTGATCAGGCTAGAATTAGCGCTAAGAACAACCTATGGTGAAGAACTTAATTGATTATGAACCCTAATAAATCGATCTATCTGACATTCATAGAAATCCTTTTATGAGAACCCTAAACCTAAAAGAGAACTACTTAGACATGGTAATTGAAACAATAAACATGACTGAAATAATACTCAGATAAATAATAAAAAGTAGAGTAACAAGAGGGTTCGAAATCTTCTCTCGGACGAACAGAGTCTCAGACTTGTCTCCCTCAAAAAGCTCTCTCACAAAACTCAGAATACAATAATGCGTAATCAAGTCTAATTGGCCAAAGTGGCTTAAAAACCTAACTTAAACTCCTAAAACACGTTATGGGCTTAATTGTAAATAATAAAGTCTTCTGGGCAATTTTGCAATTCTTCAACTCTTCATAAAAGTCGCGACTTGTGTCTTGCTGCAGTGAGTATCGACCGATACTAAGGCTTCAAATCGGGTACTCAGCTACACGAACTTGTGCTTTGCTCCAAAATGCTCCAGAAAGCTCCAATATCTCCAATTATGCTCCAAACGTGCTAAAACCTGTAAAAGATTCTAAAAAACTCCAAAATAGTAGAAAGACTCTATAAAACGGACTTATATCATGGCCTAAAAGGGGTAAAAACCATGATATATCAGTAGATAAACTAACTAACAGGATTCAGATTTAGCGCGGTTCTTGAACTCAAATCACTAAAGTATAGCTAACCAACTCTCGTTGCGAAAACTATCTAAATCTAAATCCTAGAATTCCAAATCTCTTTGCGAATCCTAAATTCTAAACCAGCTTTTAGTTCAAGTTTGATTTGTTCACAAAACAACTAAACCAAATCTCTTTGCGAATAGTTATTTTGCTCACCCTAAGTTCTATCATGTAATTAATCGCACTCTCATGCCTAATCAATTATCCTAAGACCTAAGTTCTAGATTCGTCAACCTAGAATTAGCTATGAGAACAACCTATGGTGAAGAACTAATTCAGATGGTGAATCCTAATTAACTAATTAACCTAACATTCAGAGAAAACCCTTATGAGAACCCTGAACCTAGCAGTGGATCTACTCAGACATGGAGAACGAAAACAACATGATTGAATAGATCATCAAAGAAATCAATAAGAAACATTAGTTCAGAGTTGTCTCTCCAAAAACCAGAATAGAATAAAGCTTAATTAGAACGTAGCCAACAAAAGTGGCTGAAAAACCTAATTATAATGCTAAAACACGTTTTGGGCTAAATTGTAAATAATAAAGTCGCGTTTCCTTCTCCATGGACGACGGTATCGACCGATACCATGAGTGGTATCGATCGATACTCGGACAATGACGCGCTTCCTTCCTTCATGGTGTCAGTATCGATCGACACCAGGTGGTGTCGGTTGATACAAGGGCTTCAAATCGCGTACTCAGCTACACGAACTTCTGCTTTGCTCCAAAATGCTCCAAAAAGCTCCAATATCTCCAATTATGCTCCAAACGGACCAAAAACCTGAAAAGACTCTAAAACACTACAAAATAGTAGAAAGACTCTATAAAACGGACTTATATTATGGCTTAAAAGGGGTAAAAACCATGATATATCACTTGGAGAAACTTGGATCAAAGGAGACACTTGGAATTTGAAGGAAGATCGAAAGAGGTGCAAGAAGACCAAAAATCAAATTGCGATCGGTTTCAACCCGATCCCCAAAACCGATCCCCTCACCACAACCAAAACCACCCAAAATGCTTTAAAGATCGACTCAGCAGAAGGGTTTCCACTTGGATTGAGCTTCTACAATCTGCATAAAAGTTGTAGATAATTAAGCTAGCTTTCCAATGGAGGTGGATTCGAGTCATTCCGACCAGTGGTCCAAGAGTTATGGCTGATTTAGTGAAGATGTGTCGAGTCAATACCGAACGCAAGATCGTTGGCTGAATTAACACATGGGATCGGTTGCAAACCGATCCCCAAACCGATCAAGATTTTCTGGCGACTTTTCACTTGATTTTGGGCCCCTCCACTTGTGTATATGTTCCACACTTATTAGTGCTTTAAAAAAAACTCACCACACACGAAAAAATATCATCTTATCAGCTTCTTTTTACTGTTTTAGTCAACTTCTTCTCCCTTATCTCTCTTTGTTCATGAATCATCCAAGATCTACACCATTTTAGTGAAGACTTTCTTAATTTCGTTCCATTAATCTTCTTATTTTCACTATGTCTTGCTTTCGTTTGGTTTTGTTTTGTGATTTAGTTAGGTGTGAGTAGTTTTATTATGGATTGTGGGAATGGTTGATTTAGAGGGATAAATGATGATCTCTTGATGTTTAGAACAAGATTATAGAAGTTCTCGTGTTTAGAAGTTGTCTTAAAGCTAGGATTGAACTAGCTACTCAATTTCTAGAACATGGACCGATTACACTTGAGAGAGGTTTGGTAACTGTCTAGAAGATTTCTAATCATGTTTTTGATGCTTAGCAAGATGAGAATCGTGACTAAGGATCATTAATTGGCTAAAAAGGATTTGTGTTTTATGTTTGTTGATAATTTTGTAACAATTGAGAGATTAGCTAATTTGAATTATCAATGAATGGTTTAGCATCATGAGAATGAGTTAAACTATTTGTATGTGTTCCTTGCCATAGAATTCAGCTCATTGAGTGATTAGAAACATCATTAGTGAATCATCGAATACTCCTAATCGAATGTCATTTCCTACGATCCATATCTTTATTTTCTTGAGTAAAATCGATTTAATGTCTTGTTTTCTTTGAATTTGTGTTTCTTAAACTAGATTGTAATCGTTTTAATTGTCCTGCATGTTTTTATTCCTTGTCTTTTATTTTTAGTTTTATCATAATTAGTTCTTAGAACGAAAACCAACAAAAATCGTTTAGTTTAGCTTAAGTAGTTTCTTGTATTCTTACTGTGCTGTTCTTTCTCTCTGTGGATTCGATCCCTAAGTACTCAACGACAAACCGTTATGATTGCGGTAGTCTACACATTAGGGTAATTGATGTGTTGAAAAACGACTAATCAATTTGGCGCCGTTGCCGGGGAGATAGCAATAGCCATTATGATTTGGAATATATCTAAGTCTAAGTATTTTTCTTTATTTTGTTACTAAGTCACTCTGTTTTTCTTGCTCTGTTTTTGAAGGTATATGCACACAAGAAGTCAATGACAAAAGAACTTGCAACCATTTGTACTAGAAATTCGTAGGCACGAAAGAGACAACACAAGAGCAACAAGAGAATGTGTTGAGCACGTGAGGCGTTTAGGCATGGACGCTCAGCGAAATGATCCTCCTCACCAAGGAGATCACCAACCGCCACCACCACTAGATGAAGTCCAAGGAGTGGGCTTAGACCCGAGGCAGCCAATCCATCCTCCTAGACAGCCACACAGGATTGGTGCCTTCAATGAACCCACTACACAAGGGGTTCTAACTGGAATAAGGCCACCACCATTTGCGAACAACAACTTTGAGATTAAGTCAAGTCTCATTAACATGGTGCAGAACTCAAGGTTCTTAGAAATGGCTTTGGAGAACCCGATCGACCACATCGATCAGTTCGACCGTCTTTGTGGGACTGTAAAGATGAATGGAGTCTCGGAGGACGTTGTCAAGCTAACTCTCTTCCCATTCTCTTTGGGAGACAATGCTGCTCAATGGGAGAAGAGTGTGGTTACTACCACCATACCAACTTTGGAGGAATGCAAGAAGCAGTTCTTGGCGAAGTTTTTCTCGAGACAAAAGACAGCAAAGCTGAGAAACGACATCACAAGCTTCAAACAAGGAAGAAATTAATCGTTCTATGAAGCGTGGGAGAGATTCAAAGGTTACACGAGGGCGTGTCCCTACCATGGAGTATCTAAAGAAGCACTTCTCGGAATCCTACATCCAGGGGTTCTAGAGAAATACCAACTAGCTTTGAACACGACAAGCAATGGGAGTTTTGTTAGCCAAGACGTCGTTAATGGAGAGATACTAGTTGAGAATCTAGCTCAAAGTGATCAAGGCTATGGAGGTGACTATGATCGAACGGTGAGAGACCCCAAGGCGGGAGACTATCGGTTCAAGGAGCTTGAGGACAAGTTAGACAAGGTGTTGCTAGCAAATAAAAGAGCTGTGCATTATGTGGAAGAATTCGACAACAACCAAGGAAGTCAAGGTGTGTTGGTAGAAGGTTGCAATGAGATTCAAAAAGAGGTGAACTATATAGGAGGACAAGGAGGCTTTAACCAAAGCTATCATCTCCAAAGGCCTCAAGGACAAGGCTTTCAACAAGGATTTCAACCAAGGCCAAACAACAATCAAGCTTAATGAGGTTCATCGAACCAAGGTGCACAAAAAGATGTGCAAAGTATGCTCCAACAAATTTTGGAAGGTCAAGCTAAAGGGCAAATTGAAATCGCCAAAAGATGGTGGATATCAACAACAAAATCGATGGAGTATACAATGAACTTAACGCCAAGTTTGAGCACTTGTCAACTCATGTGAAGGGTTTGGAAAACCAGATTGCTCAAGTAGGTTCTACATCCAAGGGACCCAATGGAGTTTTACCGGGTAAGCACGAGACTAACCCCAAGGCTTACTGCGGTATTATTGAGATGGATGAGGACGAGAATGAGAATGCAATAGAAGAATTCATCTCCAAACTTCAAGCGGATTCCAATGAAGAACGAGTAGAGAAGAGTGATGTAGTACTTGAGGAAAGTCCTAACGAAGAGAAAAACGTTTTGAAGAAGATCAAAAGGGAAGAACCTTCCAAGATAGAACCTCCTCCCTATGAGCACAAACTACCATTTCCCCCTCGAGTCTACCCAAAAGCGCAAAAGAGAGTTTTATCCATGTTCAAGAAGGATATGAGTCAAATTGGGATCGAAATACCAATCAATGGCGATTTATCTCAAGTTCTTACCAACATGAAGTTCATCAAGGTCATTCTTGCCAACAAAGAGAAAGTATAGGAGGTGCTGAAACTTTATGAGCCACCAAGTACACCCGCACTAGAGCCCAAATCAATTCCCAAGCTCGGAAAATCGGGTAAATTAACTATACCTTGCTCTTTTGGAGATTCAGATGCTGAAGAAGCCTTGTGTGATTCCGGAGCAAATGTTAATGTGATCTCTCATGAGATGGTGAAAGCCTTGGGGATCAAGGGCATGAAGAAGAACTTGACCACTCTTATTTTTGGGGATTCATCTTCAACGTGTACACTAGGCTTCATTGAAGATTACCCTATAAAGGTTGGAAATTGTTTAGTACCAACCGACCTTATGGTTGTGGAAATGGTGCAAAGCCACAAGGTGCCTCTCGTCTTGGGAAGTCCCTTCCTCCATACCGCGGGAGCCATCATAGACTTCCCCAATGAGAAGGTGATTCTAAAGAGTGTCAATGACAAGGTATCATACCCTATCAAGCATTCCACAACCAATATTTGTGGAACAATCACCCAAGAAGACATGAGGAACAATGTGGATTCTAAGGAGTTTGAGAACAAAGAGAAGGAATCTCAATTTGAGATAGTGGAAAATGTGCAAGCTCCTTTAGATGATCATAGTGGTGATGAAGATGTGCTAGATGGAGATTGCCTAAATCTCCTATTCGAGGAAGCAAATGTGGGAGATCCAAAGATGAAGTCACCAAAGGTGACTAGGAAAAATCCTAAAGAAAGCAAGGATCTACATCGTGAGAAGAACTCATTTCCAACTCTCACCTTGAAGCCAATGGGATATGCAAATGGGGAGATTGAGTACAAGGTTGAGTGCAAGGGTATGTTTAAGCCCTTTGTCAAGGTGAAAGCGATTCTCACACCAGAAATGAAAGAGAAAGGACAAGGTGCACTAGAGGAGATGTTGGGAGAGTTCTCATACTTGAGATGCATGAACCATCAAGGACCCCGATTACCAAAATTATTAAGATCAAACCACCTGATAGAGAAACATGCCATGGAGATGGACCTTTCTCCAAACTGCACTAAAGGGTTTGAAACGTCAAAGCTTAATGACGTTAAATAAGCGCACTTGGGAGGCAATCCCATGATTATCCTTTGTATATATGTTTATATATTTGTTTTAAGTTTGATTTCACCTTTGTTTTAGTGTGTTTTAGTGTTACAGGGCATGGGGATTTGCAGGAGAACATTCGGGATCAAAACGAGAAAAGTCACAAATACAGACATGACGGATCGATTCTCAGATCGGTTTGCAATCGATCAGAATTTGCCCAGATCAGTTTTGCGGATCGATTTCAAAAACGCGATCTGTTAGACCAAAACTCCGATTGGTTCTCAGATCAGTTTTCAACCGATCCCATGCCCAGGTAAGTTTAAAAAAAAAAAAATAATAATAATAATATTTCGGATCGGTTTCACAAATGCGATCGGTTAGACCAAAAATTCTGATTGGTTCTTAGATCGGTTTGCAACCGATCAAAATGCCCAGGTAAGAAAAAAAAATCGTCAAGCTAGAGACGTTAAATGCGCCATTGGGGACTCCCCCAATTCTATCATTTGTATATATGTTAATTTATTTGTTTGAGTGTGATTTAAATTTTTTAGTGTGTTTTGATTTTGCAGGGCGCTCGTGAGTAGTGGAAAAAGAATCGGGGTCAAAACGAAGAAATCTCACATATGAAGGCATTTTATCGGGATCCTGACCGATAGACACGGTCGATAAACAATCACGTCTCCAACTCCAAGGTACCTCACTTAACACCTTGTACATACTTTTTGATTTGCATTTTTACTCTGTCTTTGGATTTATTTCACACCGAGACGGTGTGAATTAAGTCCGTGGGAGAGTTCTTTGTCATTTAACATTGTTTTCTTTGTCTTATTTTATATTTTTGAGTCTTGCATTGTACATATTATATTGCATAGAAAAACCAAAAATATTTGAAAATTTTGAAAAATCCAAAAATAATTCATGTAGTTTGCATAGTCTCATCTTCATTTTAGGATTGAGTCTAGAAGCATATAGGATTGCATTGCATATGTATAGGGGACAATGATAGAAACCACTTAGTCTAGAACTCGATGGGATACCCTTAGTAATATTATCATGTTGCTTGAACAACCTTTCTGAAACTTGTATACTCTTGCTTTGATCTCTCTACTCTTAACTCTTTGTCTTGTAATTACTTGTTTAATTTGAAATCAACCCATTTGATATTGGACTTAAATGAATTTAATCGTCTCGCTTATGGGCTTGTGATACATAACCATGGTTCAAAGAAAACACTTAGGTTATCTTATTCACTTTTACCACTCTCTAATAACCCAAGTGGCCATTCTCATATTTAGAATGGTTCCCTATCTTTCACCTTGACCGTTTTCTTTCCATCCCTCGTTGTTTGATTGAGTGAGGCCTTTTTCTTGATAATGCTATTGTGTGTAAATTCTTGTAAGTATCGGGAACGACAAATGTTAGCTTTCATTTTTAGCTAGTCTAAGTTGTTCAAAGAAAAAGGGCTAGCATTAGGATGGGGATCAATGGAATTAATGGTATTTGGTTAAAAAAAATAATAATAATATTGTCTCTAGGAGTTTGGAGTTTGGAAAAGAAAACGGGGTTAGAAAAGGGGGTTAGAAAGGGAGTTTGATTTAGCCAAGAAGGCTTTGGAGGTCTAATGAGCTTCAATGAAGTAAGGTAAGAAGAGGAAATGGAATCACCATTCGGGTAGAATGCTTTGCTAGGAGGGTAGAACAATGTGAGTTTAACTTTTTACGCATAAATTGTTTCTAGTCTTCCTTGCTTTTGCATAACATATAGCATTCCGTCTTCTTGAGAGTAAGTCACCCAAAAAGAGAATGAACCTCCTTGCACTTGCATTTACTAGTGCCAAAAGCCTTTTTCTTCCAAACCAATTGGACTTGATCACTTGCCCATTTGTGAGACCGCACCTTAAGAAAGATTAAATGAATGTGAGGGTTGGTTGAGAAGAGAACTTGTGGGCATGAGGCATTGTTGTTAAGAGAAAAGATTAGGAGTTGCGATAAGCGTTGAATGAGTTAGAGTGGATTAAGTGTTTGTTTTTGCAACATGTTAGTGTTACTCAAGGTGATCATATCGAATGCTTACAAAGATCTTTTAGTTTTGAGTCCCAATTTTTAAATCTCTCTTTCGTTTTTGTCATTTCTTGTTTGCTTGAGGACAAGCAAAAGGCAAGTCCGGGGGAGTTGATAACACCATATTTTACAAGTTTTTAAGGTCTTGTTTTCATATATTTTAATTCCACTTTGTATAGTTTTTGGATATTTTCATGCATTTGAGTCTCATTTGCATTGCATTGATGTCCTATGTTGTTTTTGTGTTCTTTTTGGCTTGCTAGAGCCTTTTTAGGGTATTTGAGAGTGGCTTGGAGAAACTTGGATCAAAGGAGACACTTGGAATTTGAAGGAAGATCGAAAGAGGTGCGAGAAGACCAAAAATCAAATTGCGATCGGTTTCAACCCGATCCCCAAAACCGATCCCCTCACCACAACCGAAACCACCCAAAATGTTTTAAAGATGGACTCAGAAGAAGGGTTTCCACTTGGATTGAGCTTCGACCCTTCGCTGCAAACGACAAGGTTCTTCTTTTCAATTCCCATCTCAAACTCTTTCCCGGGAAGCTACGATCGAGATGATCCGGACCTTTCACAATAAAGGAAGTTAAGCCGTACGGAGCCATCGGTCTTTGGGATAAAAGTGGAAACACATTCACGGTTAACGGGCAGCGTATCAAGGCATACCTCGCGGAACCAGAAGAAGACGAGAGAGAAGTAATGGCCTTGATCAATCCACCATCGGCTTGATCCAGCAGCTAAGTCAAGTTAACGACTTAAAACAAGCGCTTAGTGGGAGGCAACCCACTCGGTATTCTTATTATTTTCTTTTAAATTGCATTTTAGATTATTGTTATTTGGCTTTTGTTTCTTTTAATTTCAAGCTCTTAAACAAAGAACAAATGGAAATCGAGTAAAAGTCGAAAAGATGGAAAATCAGCTACTCAATGTCAGTTTGCAAACATCCCGGTAAGTATACTTCATCATATCAAATTCAAATTGAATTTCTTTACCATCCTCTCATAGATTTTTCACATTGGAGACAGTGCGATGTAAGTCTTGGGGAGGATGTTCATCCTTTACTAACGTCAATTTGTTTGCTTTTAGTTTGTTGTCTTCCTTGGAGCAAAAATTTTCATTCGGGTTTTTTCAAAGCAGGGACCTACATGCTTCTACGCTATCTCCTCGTGCCAAATATTTTGTGGTTTAGTACTAGACTAGGTGGTAGCTAGAGTGCTTACAATGCGACATCCCAGAGGATTTCGAGCCATAGAAATTCTTTCTAACATAATATACTAGCTCACTCTATTTGAACTTAATCTATATTTAATTTTCTTATCAAAGGTTTTAGGCGAGATAACGAATCATACATCTAGGACATCTTTTCCTCTTTTCCACTCTTTGTTGTCCTAGATGGCCAATTCATCTTTAGCTGGTACCACACCCCTAACCTTAGCCATCATTTTCGAACCTCACTCTTGCCTCTCTTGTTGTCTTATGTGCAGATATGTGCAAAAACACCGGAGAGGGAGGAACGACACAGTTTTCAGTCACTCGAGAAGACGGAAGACTAGATGATTCGGTTATGGAGATATCAACAAATCAAGCTTAAAAGTTGCCTTGGAAATATTTTATCACTGGTAATTTTCGTACTCACTAAGACTCCCATTTAAAGGGCGTTTCCCCTTCTAAAAAAAAATAAAAAATTAATAATCGAAAGGAAAGGAAACAAAAGCCTAAGAGTCTTAGGGTAGTTGATATTTTTATACCAAGGCAACTATGTTTCATATGTGAGGAGTAAGAAGCCGTTCGAATCATTACCCGGAGAAAAATCTAAGTTTGGGGGAATGGCAGGAAAGTTCTGTCAAAGGGAGAAAAGTCCCGAAGAAGGAGAAGTTTGCAACTAACACTTATGCGAGTAGGAAGTTACTGGAAACTGTGGATATCAACAGCTCCATCCTCTCTTGCTGTTTTGCATAATATCTAGCATCCTTCGAAGAAAATACAGTAACCCGAAACACTTTTAACCTCACCTCTAAATTGCCCTTAATGCCTAGCCTCGATTTTCTTGGTTAGTATTTTTGATAAGAATCACGCAACCCTTAATGAATGTTAAGAGCTAGTTGACTAGAAGTTAGAGTTTAGATGGTTAGATTTTCGCATGATGGATACCGTGGACTAGCGTTGTAGTACTTTAGTGATAATTTTCTAGACTAAGTCCGATTGATGCATTACGTTGGTTATGGTTTAGAAGGACGGTCACTGAGAATTTTTATTAGTTCCTACATTTTCAAAAACCTCTTTTCGTGTTTGGATCCCTGCTTTGTTTGAGGACAAACAAAGATCTAAGTCTGGAGGAGTTGATAGCACCGGGATTTTACCATTTTTATGGATCACTTTCATATATTTTGCAGGTGTTTTAACTCCATTTTCAATGGTGTTCAAGTGATTTCCATGTTGTAGAGTTTTGAAAGACATTTCAGGTAACTTGGGATAAAATAGTGCATTTCGGAACAAAAGTACGTTTTTGGATAAACTTGGACCGGCATAAGTCTTGCTGTCAAAGAATACCTTCTCACCGTCCGACCATCCCCAAATTTGGATACAACAAAGTAAATACAACCAGCTTTCAAATGCAATTGGATTGGAGACGATCCAGTTGTTGGATCCTTAAATATACTCGAAGCACTGAAGGAAAATGTAGCTGCCTCGAAGAAGAGTTCACCGCGGGTCGAGGAGCCACACCCACGGCCAAACACCATTCTACCGCGGCCAAAACCCATTTTTCCGCGGGTTGATAGTAGAATTTTTTGGTCTACTTCAATTGCTCAAATCCCACTCATGTCATTGTAGTATTTAAGGTATCAATCCAATGGGTTAAGTCTCAAGCACCAAGAATGCATAAAACTTCTTAAGCTAAGCGAACAAAGTTGGTTTTGGTTTCAATTCTAGCAACCTAATTCAAATTAAAAGGTAATAAACAAGTACTAGCAATACTAAACGAGGTTAAACACGATAAAAAGGCGAATTCAAGGATGAGGTTATGGAGATAGAGTGACCTTATAGCTAGTTTATGATGTCCAAACACACACACAATGCTAATCCCTAGGTTATGATTACTAGTTATGACTAATCCTCTCTCAAGGCACTAATCACTTTGCTAATCACTAAATCAAGATCAAACTCTCATTTGTGATAAAATGATTAGCAAGCATTTAGATCAACATTCAAATCAACCAATAAACATCTTAGACAACTACTCCCATAGGCTAAGCATGTTTATCTCTTACTAAGCTCTTTGGGGAATTTCATCAAACACCTTGTGTGCATGAAATTCCTTAAGATATAGATTAGCTTTCTCAAGCCTAATCTACCATTAGGATCACTTAGCCAGAAATGAAATCAATTAGTCTAAGCCTAAACATCATAAACCATCCATTGGATCACCCTAAATAAACCCCATCCTCAAATCGTAAAACACTACTCACTAATCATGAAGAACACACCAAATCTAAAGAAAGAGGTGTTGTTAATCATGATTAGGGAATAGGAAGATGAAAGATTAAAGAGATTAAGAAGCTAAAACTTTAATTGCATAAATAAAAGAGAGATATCTCTTACAAAAATCTAAGAACCCTAAAAGGAGAATTTGTTGCAAGAGAAAAAGAGATAGAAAAGGATATAATCCCAAAATTAGGTTTTTGCAAATATATAAAAGGTTTTTCTCTTGGCAGACCGGGTCAACCCGGAACAAACCGGATTTTGACCCTGTCGGGTCTGGGTCGAGTAGTCCATACCGGACGGTGACTGTCCGGTATAGGGGGCCGGTGTTGAGTTTTTGGGTCGAGAGCTTCTACGCCGGGTCGAGTTGGGGCGGTACAGCCGGGCGGTATAGAATCTGTCCGCGTGTTGGCTAAGTGTCGGACGGGCGTGCCAATCGAAGCTGGGCCGGTATGGGATGTCCTGAAGCTTCACGCCAGGCGAGGATGAGACAGTATTTGGGGGGTGTAGCGGCCGGTAATACTCCTGCCCGAGCTGGAGTTAAGCGCCGGACGATGACACCGGGCCACGGCTGGTCGGTGCTGGTCGAAGGTCTTGCGGCCAGACGGACATACCCTTAGTAAAATTGCCGTATCTCCTGAACTACTCATCCGAATGGCTTCAAATCACCTCTAGTGGACAGCTAAGTCAATTGCCCATCATTTTTATGAAGCCTTTCGAAGCTAATTCCGAATGTAAGCACTTCGTCTGGCCAGATCTTTAAGACACCTTGGGTGACCCTTGCATTCTCTTTTGCTCCATCACTCCGAACATCCCCAAAATGTCTCCAAGCACCTAGAAAACACTCCAATTTATGCAAGACTCTCTAGGACCTAATGCAAAAAATCCTAGACTCTAATTAAGACTAAAACACTAAGGAAAACAATGATTATGCATGCATGTGACTCAAAACACTAAGTAAAATGCATGCTAGAACAAGTAAATTATGAGAATATCACGTGTCGAGACAACACACCCACGGCCAACTCCCGTTTTGATCCCGTTTTAAGGCATGAGCTAATCTCGTCACTCATTAATAAAACCTTAAACGTCTTCCGACGAATAAAGAGGCTATATAAGCTCGTTTTAGGTCATTATAAGGAGTTAGTCCATTTTTAGACCAGAAGAGGAGAAAGAGAGAGAGGCGACACCAAGAAAAGGGAGGAGGCGCAAGGGGATTATCATCCGTGTTCGTCATTCGTCACTCTTCTATTTCTTTAACTCTGCTAAATTTTATTACGTTTATGATGTTTTGCTACAGTATGTTTGAGTAGTTCCCTCGTTGGGCATAGGGAACCCGAGGGCTCTCATAGATCGATTTTTTATTAAGCTATTTGATTAAGACTTCGATTAGGGTTCTTCGTTCTATCCTTATTGATAATGCTTTTGCTTGATTAACCGTCTTTGCAACTGAACTTAGATGTTTTAGAGTTACGAAAGTACTGAATCTATATGTTTGACCTAGGGTAGACGAGCAACACCGTCACAAGATCTCAAAAGTATACTTGTGGAGGAGTTGTGAGCGTTAACGACCTTTGCGTATCATCATAACTTTCTGCGCGGCCAGAGACGAAAGCTACTAGTCGAGTATATAAGTTATCGGTGTGTAGGGTGTACGAGAATAGGCTACACACAGTGTCAGTGTCCAAAGTTCAAGAACCAATTAACGATAAAAAGTTGTCTTAAAATTCTTAGTCAATTGCTTTTGATAATCGACCGTGATCCCTAAGGATTCCCGAATGCCTAGCGTTTTGTTTGATTGATTACAACCTTGCTTACTTTTTAGTTGAGATTTTAGTGACACAAAACCCAACTCCAAATTATTTTTGTTCTAGTTTGATTTAAGTATCCGATTGATTCATACCGAAACAACAAAATCTTTGTGGTTTGACCCCTAAGTACTACAACGCACGTCTGTGCACTTGCAGAACTTTTGGGTTTATAAATTTTAAAACCTGAAGTTTCGGTATTCAATCCGAGTGCATCAAACAAAAACAAAAAAAAACTTGATGCGGCTCAGATTGTTCTCTGAAACTTCAGGTTTTATATTTTTAAACCTAAAGGTTCTGCAAGTGCACAGACGTGCGTTGTAGTACTTTAGGTATCGATCCACAGGGAGAGAAAGATGTTATGCGAGACCTTAGAAAAAGAGTTAGTAAGGAAGTCTAAGACGAGAATAAATTTTATGCTTTTCATGAATTCGAAACTAGGAGTCTAAACTAAACAAAACTAAACTAGACTAAACTAAACGAGAAAATAAGAAGCAAAACTAAACTAAGCTAAGTGAGAAAATAAGAAAGCGAACAAAACTAAACTAACCTACACGAATAATTAAAAGCGAGGTTGTAACCAATTAAACTAAGAGTTGGGCAATCGGGAACTCTCTATGGATCATGGTCGATATATCATAAGAAATTTTCTAGGATTTTATACGACTTTTGTCGTCTTTTGGTTCTTGAACTTGGAACACGGACACTGTGTGTAGCCTACTCTCGTACATCCTACACACCGATAACTTATATTACCAAAAAAAGAAAAAAAAATATTTGAACTTACGTACCAAAAAGTGTTCGGCGGCAATCGCGGATCTAACTAGGGTAAACCATCATGACCCGGCGAACGCAAAATATCTTCGACGGTCAATTCCACATATAAAAAAATGGGTCGAGGTGCTAGTGCAGGTGGAGGTGGCGGCAGCGGCGCTTGTGCGGATCCAGAATCCGGAACCGCGGACGGTGTGACAGAAGTTGACGGGACCTCCGAATTAGCACTCGGTCCCGACTCGCCACCCATAAACATGCGATAGTGAGATTAACGTGGCCCCATATGTATCTAAAAAAAAATTATATATAAAATTAATTACTAACCAAATTAACAAATATCAAAAATATAATCCAATAATTCCAATCCTATCTAATTCCAATCCTATCTAATAATTACAATCCTATCTAATAATTCTAATTTAATTATAAGACTATAAAAAAGTTACCTTGTAGAGAGAGAGAGATTTCCGTCTAGAAAGAGAGAGAGGTTGTGAGTTGTGAGGGAAGAAAAATCTGGGATCGTATATATAGAGTTTGTGGCCGTCATAAATCCGAAGTTAATTTACGACGATTTTACGACGGATCCGTCATAAGATCGTCGAAATATTGTTAAACCAAAAATTAAACCAATCAGAATTCCCCCCCCCCCCCACGCGGTAAAATAAATGTTTTCGATTACGATGATTTTACGACGGATCCGTCGTAAAATCGTCGTAATGTACCATCGAAATTACGACGGATCCATCGTAAAATCGTCGTAATATTAGAAATCTATACCCTAAACCCTAAATTACAATACACAAATCCGTCGTGTATTAACGAAATATATTTGTGTATCCAAGACTTCTCATAGTAAACAACAAATTCAATAACGACGATTGAATCTAATTTATGGAAAATTTCCTTATCTTACATAATAATGTATAGCGTTCGTTCTTATAATTTTATTCGTAACATGCATGAAGTATATAATGTAATTGATTTTTGTGATAACTCAAATATTTTTATACAATGAGTAGAGAACTTATGTAAAACAAGATAAACGATAAAAAATCAAACCTATACAACATATATCAACCTTAAATTTTATGGTTAAGGGTTTACGACGACATTACAACGATTTTAGACATAATCGTCGTAAACTGTAAACCAAAATTCAAATTTTATGGTAAAGTTTACAACGACATTACGACGATTTAAGACATAATCATCGTAATGTCGTCGTAAACCCTTAACCGGAAATTCAAAATTTATGGTTTAAAGTTTACGACGACATTACGACGATTATGTCTTAAATCGTCATAATGTCGTCGTAATACTGATAATGCGGAGATAATCGGAGATGGGATCGAAAGGACTCCCAGATATGGAACAATAACCGATAACCATGTGGGCCCAGTGGTTCGAACTCGCGGATATGGAACGAACGTTACTTGTTCTTCTTGTGATGCTAGGATAAATAATTCAAACTTGTTGTATCGTCGTGATTTGTTGACGTCGACCACACCAAATTTGTTAATTCGCACCCCTCGACCGACTGTTGGATCGAACCAATCACATTGAAGAGAACGCATTTCATACTAACCAAGCTGGGGTACTCCACTTCTATTATTTCCTGCAACATCCCATAAAAATCTATTTCACCCCTAACACATACTTCGTAGTTGGTAGTTGCCCGACGAACGCGTACTTGTATGTATGAAACACATAACCACCAGTGAAATACATGGGTGCAACCGTTATCTTCGTGAGGGGACCTTGGAGTAACTCATGAAACCATATTGGATATGCGGGGTTGCCATGATCCACCTATAAAAGGCATATCAATAAGTGTGCATGTTAGATTGAGTATCGATCTAATTAAATGAAATATTTATAACTATATATATTAACTTACTTGCGTCTTCGACCACTTAGCAAAGTGACGATCTTTATGATCGTTTGTTTCATCATCTGAAACGCCTTCAATGCATTCTCGTACCTGTGTAACAAATAAGCTGCAAAATACATATATATATATATATACATGGAAATTAACACCCTTATTTATATTATAATTAATATATAATGAACTATATATAATTGATTATTAGTGGATAATTAAATAGTTACATAACCTCTCGTAAGTACTCACTTCCTCGCAGTTTAGGAGGATGTATGTATTTGCGTTCTGCCTATCATTCTCGTTAGACCACCAAACTTCATTCAATTTTCCACTAAGATGACCGATTGGTGAGAAGATATATGGGACACCCTCTACTGCATAAGTTCTTCCCAAACCACCATCATCATATCGTCGAGGAGCCCGTTTGCGTGTGCGGACTTTTGTAGCAAAATAGTATGAAGTGAAGTGTGAAGTTTCTTCTGTCAAACTTCCCGCAACAATTGATCCTTCAACCCTTGCTAAATTTTTTGCCTTTCCCTTTAAATGTTTCATGAAACGCTCGAATGGGTACATCCACCTAAACTGAACAGGCCCGCCTAGTTCTGCTTCGTGAGGGAGATGAATGGGAAGATGTTCCATAACATCAAAAAACATCGGGGGGAATATTTTCTCCAAATTGCACAACAATATTTGAATATTAGCAGCCATCTGTGCAATTACATCTTCTGACAACGTCCGTGTACTAAGATCCCGGAAAAACGCTCTGATGCCTGCACAATCAAAATTATATATTGTAATATATATTTGAACATATATATATTTAATATCAACAATTTTATATGTGATGAAGTATCTTACCTCCAATTGCTTCATGAACATTTCCTGGAAGGAGTTCGGCAAATGCAAAAGGAAGTAATCGTTGCATAAACATGTGGCAGTCATGACTCTTCATTCCTGAAAACTTTTGTCCTTTCTCAACAGATTTGGCAAGATTGGATACGTACCCATCAGGAAACTTCACGTCAGATGAAACCCAATTGAACAACGTTGCCTTTTCTTCTGTACCCAACCAAAATATAGGAACTGGTGATTTCCCATTGCTCTTTATGGGCAACTCATTTCTGTTGCCAATATCGGGCAAGTCCAACCTTGACTTTCCGCTGTCTTTGGTTCTTCCTTTCACGTTTAACACTGTATGCATGATGTTATCAAAAACGTTTTTCTCAATGTGCATGACATCAAGATTGTGTCTCAGCAGATGATCTTTCCAGTACGGAAGTTACCAAAAAAATGCTTTTCTTGTGCCAATTGTGATTGACCTCGTATCCATCAGGCATATTAGCCGGAGTGTGCCAATTTCCCCCACGATTCACCGTTTCTAGTCCCACAAAATGATCTATTTGTGCTTCTAGATCTTCCCCATATAGATACAATGGTGGGGAGACACACACGATTTTGTTCTTCCTAAACAGCCGCTTGTTTCTCCGATATGGATGGTTCATTGGTAGAAACAGGCGGTGACAGTCAAACCAGCATGTTTTTCGACCATTTTTCAGCTGAAACGCATCTGTCCGATTGAGGCAATTAGGACAAGATAACCTCCCATGTGTCGTCCAACCTGATAGCATTCCGTATGCAGGGAAGTCGCTTATTGTCCACATAAGCACCGCACGCATCGTAAAATTTTTTTCCCTCGAACAGTCATATGTATGAACTCATGTATACCACAACTGTTTCAACTCATGTATGAGAGCCTGCAAAAACACATCAAGGGACCTCTTTGGATGATTGGGACCAGGGACTACAATATTCAGGAATAGAAATTCCCTTTGCATGCACATATCTAGGGGAAGGTTATAAGGCGTTACTAGACATACCGAATGGACTAAATCCATCAGTGCAAAGACCAAGATACACATTTCGCTTAGATTTAGCAAAGTCTGGGTGTACTGTGTTAAAGTGTTTCCAAGCTTTTGCGTCTGACGGGTGAGTCACTTCTCCTTCTCTCTGTGAATGTTCTGCATGCCACCTCATCGATGCAGCTGTCCATTCAGATTGATACAATCGTTTCAACCTATCAGTTATAGGAAGATACCACATCCGTTGGTACGGTATCTTACTACGCCCAGAAGTTTGTGGCCTAAATCTCAGTTTTTGGCAAAATCGACGTCATGCAGCTTATCGTCATCTTTCCAAAAAAAGCATACAATTGTCAACACATACATCTTCTCAGAAGGCAACCCAAGACTAAACATCAACTTTTGTATCTCATAGTATGTTTCGGCAGCCAAATTATCCCATGGCAAATACTCTTTAATAAGATCAGCCCAATCATCCATGCAAACCTCAGCTAAGTTATAATTAGTTTTAATTGTCATCATCCCAGCTGCTAATGACAATTTAGACTGACCTTCTCTACATCCATCGTAGAGTGGCTGATTTGCAGCGTCTAGCATATCATAAAATCGCTTCGCATCTACGTTGGGTTCCTCAACACTATTATCAACATTTGTTTCATGAAATGCATCAGTAACTATGTCATGCATCCTATCATGATCTTGACCCTGATCATGTTGACCACGATGATAACTACTAGTACCCTGATCATTTGATTCATCAAAATCTACATGACCTTGATAATTACTACTACAATCAGCTTGATTCCTTTCAAAACCCTCTCCATGTTGATACCAAACATAATATTGCGGCATAAACCCTCTATTTAGTATATGCTACCACACCGTCTCAATAAAAAACTATCTCGTATTCTTGCATTTACGACAAGGACATCACATCTTACCGCTTTCCAGGGTTGTTTGCATATTTCCGGCCTTATACATGAATATTTCAAGCCCTTCTTTGAATTTTGTCGTCAACGTTCCCTCCGAATCCTTTTGCGCATACATCCATCTTTGTAAATCGTATATAGACATTTTATAAAACAGATTTTATAGAGTTTTTTTTGTTATTAGTGTTTGTTTTTATTTTTTTTTGAAACTTTCGTTTGACGATAGGATGTATTTATAGAAATTTTTCAAAATTACCAACGGATTTACAACAAATTTACAACGTATATTTCGATGTAAATGATTAGGTGAACCTATTAAAAAACGTGTTCTACCTAACTGGAAACAATCGACGTAAAATCGTCGTTAATTTACATCGAATTCTGATCATTGTAATAACGATTTAAAATTACATCGACTTTGCAACGTAATATGCGAAAGTCATATTCGTCGTAAATCCGATGTAACGTTACACCGATATTATGACGATTTTTAATATCGTCGTAATGTCATCGTCAAATTACGACGATCATACGACAAAAAATATTTACAACAAATTTACATCGAATACATATTTTGTCGTAAGGCCGTCGTAATGTCAATGTAAAGTTACATCGATTTAAAATCGTCGATTAAAAATAAGGATAGAACGAAGAACCCTAATCGATATCCTACACTAAACCCTAATGATCTCAAGGGGCTCTCATGGATAGATTTATCATTAGGGTTTAGTGTAGGGTATCGATTATTGATTTCCACGATTAAACTATACCCAACGAGAACCCTATACCCACCGAGAAAACTACTCAGTCACGACCATGCAAGACAAAATCGAGTTTCTGAATTGCACAATCAATAGATAAGAAATCAAACAAAAGGGTTCAAGGGAAATCAATATCTCCCTAAACAAAGAACAAAGAACAAAAGTTTGGTGCAAAAACTAATCTAAAGGTGACACAAAAAGGGGCTACAAAATTTGGTATGTAAAACAAGTATTTATAGGTTTTCAACTCTTGCTTTGGTCGTCCTTAGGGTTTATCACAAGAGAAAACGAAGTGGGCTTAAAGATGGGTTTCGAATGAGATGGTCTTGGGCCGTTTTTTGTCGACCGCGGGTGCGTGATCAGACAGTGAGAAGGTCTCCATCGGATGTCAAACTTCTGACAATCCAAAATTGTCCAAAATCTGGTTTTTCTCCAATTTGCGTTGTTTTGCCTAAGGAACCTGAAAATAGTCTTGAAACTACAAATATACGAAAATCATAATAAAAGCATGTAAAACCAAGTGAAACACTTATTAAAGTGTGTTATCAACTCCCCTAGACTTAGACTTTGTTTGTCCTCAAACAAAACAAAACCAAAGCTTGGAAAGATCTGATGTACTTGGTTTTTACCGTTTTTTATCGTATGTTTTGTTATTTCTTTTAAACGTTTTATCGAGTCAAAGTCCGTTTTAGAATCTTTTAGTCCTTTATTTAGATATCTCAGGTAAAAAGGGCGTCTAAGGAGGAAATTGGAGTTACGGGAGCAAAAACGCACGAAACCGTGAAGAAAGGAGTAGAATCGGTCGATGCAAGGAGTGCATCGACCGATGCAAGGAGTGCATCGACCGATGCAACTC
Organism: Eutrema heterophyllum; assembly: GCA_002933915.1. Taxonomy (NCBI): domain Eukaryota; kingdom Viridiplantae; phylum Streptophyta; class Magnoliopsida; order Brassicales; family Brassicaceae; genus Eutrema; species Eutrema heterophyllum. The sequence goes on along the minus strand of PKMM01048704.1, from coordinate 126,325 downwards.
CACCAGAGATTTTCCAATCGACCGATGCAAGGAGTGCATCGGTCGATGCAGCACATCCAGAGATTTAGCAATCGATCGATGCAACAAACTAGAAGATCAGCCATCGATCGATGCAACATGACAGAGAAACAGCCATCGACCGATGCAAGGAGGTGCATCAGTCGATGCAGGCCGACGAGAAGAATAAAGAAATTTCTGTTTTTCCTATTTTGCCCCAGAATAATCCTAACTTAACCTAATTCGACCCAAGACCTATTTATACATATTTTTCAGCCACTTTTGAGGCTAAGCTTTATTTTTCTTAGACAACTATCATCTCTTTCAATTGTATGATGAGGAGAAGATCTCTGAACCTCTTCTGACAAATTTGGAGAAGATTTCTGAACCCTCTTATTATCTATTGAATTTCTTTATGATTTCTCTCATATTTATTTGCTTATTCTCTGCAACTATGTGTGAGTAGATTTCATAGTTAGGTTTAAGGTTTTCGAAGGGATCCATGAATCATTGAATTAGACACAAATAGGGATTTATCTTTTGAGGTTTTCGCTTATTGTTGTGTTTATTGCTTAGGCTGAATTGATCACTTAGTCTCTGATCTAGGGCTTAATCTAAGAGCACGGAAGTGTATTAGTTTGCTAGAAAGAACATAAGCGAGCGAATTGTCCTAAGAGCGCGGAAGTGTATTAAGGCAATTCGTGAACATATTGAACCTGCTCGTTAAAGCTGATCTAAAATTCTATGATCACGGAAGTGGATTAGGATACTAGGTTTAGTAACCATGAGCACGGAAGTGGATTGGTTAATATCTATGTTTGATTTTGAAACTTGTGTTTAATTATTCCCTGAATATTTATCTGATTCATGATCTCTGGATTCCTGCGAATGAACCCTTGACCTAACGCTTTTCCTTTATTGAATTTACATCGTTTTCATTGCTTTCGTTACTTTTCCAAACCAACCATATTCTTGTCTTAGCTTAATTTCATAATTGTGAGAATTGTAGTGTACCTTTGGTCTCTGTGGATTCGATCATAAAGTACTGCATTGACAACCGTTATGATTGCAGTAGTGTGAACTTTAGTGTTAATTGACTGAGTGAAAACACTTAAATCAAGATCAAACAGAAATCATAGGGAACTAGAAATCTCGGAGACCGTCCTTCTAAACCATGACCATCGAACCACATCAAACACAACCTAGCCTAGAAAATTCTCACCATAAGTTTCCGTAACACTAGTCCACAGTATCCGTCATACGAAATCTAAATTTTTAAAATCCAAAATTCAGGTCAACTAGCTTTCTAAATTCAATAACTGCAAATGTGAAATTCTCATCAAAAAGTACTAACAAAGACAATTGAGACTAGGCATTAAAGGCTTTTGGAGGTGAGGTTAAAAGTGTTTCGGGTTACCGTATTTCCACCGGAGGATGCTAGATATTATACAAAATAGCAAGAGAGGATAGAGCTGTTGATGTCCACAGTTTCCACTCACTTCCTACTCGCATAAGCATTGTTGCGAACTTCTCCTTCTTCGAAACTTTTCTGCCGTTCCCCCAGACTTAGTTTTTTCTCTGGGTAATGATTCGAACGGCTTCTTACTCCTCACATACGAAACATGGTTGCCTTGGTATAAAAAAATATCGACTACCTAAGACTCTTTAGGCTTTTGTTTCCTTTTGATCTCCATCTGTTCGTAGTATGAGTCATACTCCATGGAAGAATCATTTGGCGCTCTGATACCAAATGTTGTAAGACTCGAGGGACAAGTCTCACAAACGAGCAGATGGAGATCAAACAAGCTGGCCTACGCTTTCTCTTGTTGGATCGTGAAGAGAGGATTGTGAAGGGGGATCGATGGCACCACATAGAGGATGGAATGTTCTCTGATACAGCAATAGACACTTTGTCAATGGTGGAATCACACACACACAAAGACATAAGCAAGAACTTGCAAGCCAAAGCTAGAGAGGAAGAACTGCGTTATTTTATTGATCAAGCAAAAGTGGTGGCTACAATGCTGCATGGGAACCTCATATAGGGTTCGTCAGCTATGACATAATAGTTCGACTAAAAAAACAACAAGAAAAAGACTCAAGACAACAAGACTTCTAAAAGAAAACAAGAAAAACAGCAGCATGTCTCATTTGGACACAAATAAGGAAAGTTCACTTAAAACATAAAAATAAAGGAAAAACCATCTAAGCCCTGACGTTGAGATCTTCCTTGAACTTGTCTTCTTCAGCTCCAAAATCTTGATAGAACACGTTCTGGTCGCTAGCGGCTAAGTTACTTGTGTCTGAGGCTTCTTTGCTCTTTGTAAGCGTTCTCTCCATGATCGTTAGTGGTCTCAGCTGCTTGACCTGCCAAAAGAGTTATCATACCTTGGTTTTTTCCATTTGAGGCTCGTATGGGGCTGAAGTTGTTAGAGACGCCCATTTAGTCCTTCTCGGGTGCTACGGGGATCCTTGATGTTATGAACGATTGGGTCGTGGTCTCTGGCTCACATGATTGTATGATGTTTCTCACTGCTAAGTTGAACTTCTCACGTATGCTCCGGATTCTAGATCGAGTCATGGGAGCTTCTTGGATTGTGGGAACTTCTGGTTGGTTTAGGTCGGAGTCGATGACCTCATCATTCCCTCCTTCTTTAGGAGGTTTTGTCCTCAAAACTGAGTCACCTGCGTCAAATGGAGATAAGTCAACAACATTAAAGCTATGTGAAATGTTAAACTCACCTGGCAGTTCGAGCTTGTAGACGTTGTCATTGATTTTCTCTAATACACGGAATGGCCCATCTCCTTGAGGTGCTAACTTGGAGTTTCTCTTGTGGGGAAACCGTTCTGGCCTCATATGCAACCACACCCACTCTCCTGGTTCGAAAACAAGCTTCTTACGTCCTTTTTATGCCCTTCTCTTGTATTCCTCCGTCTTCTTTTCAATGTTTACTTTGACCTTTTGATGAAGCTTTTTCACAAACCCGCCTTTGTTCAACCCATCTAAGTTCACTTGCTCAGCTTGGGGTAGGGGTGAGAGATCTAATGGCGTCAATGGGGAAAGCTTAGTAGCAAAGTGAGTGGCACGATTATATGCAAATTCAACAAAGGGCAAACAGTCTAACCAATTTTTCAAGTGTTTGCCAATAGTGGCTCGAAGTAGAGTGGAAAGAGTACGATTTACCACTTCGGTTTATCCATCCGTTTGAGGATGACAAGTAGTAGAGAATAACAACTTCGTGTCCAACTTCCTCCAAAGCGTCTTCCAAAAATGACTGAGGAACTTAGCGTCACGATCAGACACGGTGGTTTTTGGAACTCCATGCAAACGCACCACTTTCTTGAAGAACAAGTATGTTGTTTGCGTTGCATCGTTCAGTTTGGCACATGGTATGAAGTGTGCCATCTTAGAGAATCTGTCCACCACCACGAATATTGAATCTTTGTGCCTAATCTTGAGTAAACCTAGCACAAAGTACATAAAAATATCCACCCAAGGGACATTAGGAATTGGTAAAGAATTATATAATCTGTGAGGATGTAACCTAGACTTTGCCTTGCGGCATGTGATGCATCTGGAACATAATTTCTCCACATCTTTCTTCATGTGTGGCCAAAAGAAATGGTCTCTCCTTATCTTCAACAGGGTAGGATGGATTGAGGGTGGAGTGCTGAGACAATTGGACAACGGTCTCTCCTTGTCTTCAACGGGATAGGATGGATTCAGGGTGGAGTGCTGAGAACCCCCAATAGGTGCGTCTGCCTATTGATACTTCAAGGAAATCTCTGTAGTCAAACTTAGCTCACAAACTAGAGAGAGAGGTACGGTTTTTGTGAAACAAAAACGATGTAAAAACTTTAATTATTGTCTGCATAATTGTTTTAGACCAAGCCTCCAAGTATTTAAAGAGAAAAACAACGCTAAAGAAGAAAAGGAAGAAACCCTAAACAATTGGGCCTTCGTACAAGAATAAAAACGAAAATAGACTAAGGGATAAGAGGCCTCGCTGCTTGGTCTAGTGGGCTTGCAGAGATTCATTAGATGGGCCAATGATATTGCGAATCGTTTGGCCTTGTTAAAAACCCATCTTCGCAAAACCCAGTGGACAAAAACGAAGGGTGGGAAAAGAGCACACAAACGATCCACAAGCCCAACTAATGACCTCCTTGTTCCTAAGTCGTCTGTGGTGAGTTGAAGACGGCCATAGATAAGTGGGCCACGGACTTGGGCTTGATGAGTGGCCACTTAGTGTTATCAGCTAGAAGAGGGTCCAGCCGATATGCCTTCAGTGTTGGGGCGTTCTGGTCCGATTGGTGTGGAGTCTTGGAATGATCTTTGGTGTTCTGGAAACTAGACTCAAAGAACTTCGGATCCATATGTGGATCGCCTTCTGTATTGCCCTGGATCATGTGTGGAAGCAGCGTGAAAGAGTTGGCCCAATAGGTGCTCTCGGATGGGCCTAACGGCCTAGCGTCCGTTCTGAAGAAACCGTTGCGTCCGAGCTGGTCCATGAACATGTTGAACTTCTTTTCCATTCTCCTGCTCCTGGTTCTAGTCATGGGACCACTTGGCACAAGTGGTGCTTGGATGACTTGGGACTTTGGCTCGATGTCCTCATCACTCTCTCCCTCTTCAAAAGGTTTTGACCCCAAAATGTCTTCACCTGCATCAAAACGAGCTAAGTCAGAAACATTGAACGTAGCTGACACTTTAAGCTCACCTGGGAGTTCGAGCTTGTAGGCGTTTTCATTGATCTTTTCTAAGATCTTGAACGGGCCGTCTCCGCGGGGCGATAGCTTCGATTTGCGTTGATCCGGGAACCTCTCCGGCCTCATGTGTAACCACACCCATTCTCCAACTTCAAAGGACACTTGCTTCCTGCCTTTGTTGGCATTCTTCACACGTTGGGCATTGGTCCTTTGGAGCTGCTCCTTGACCGCTTGATGGAGCTTCTTCACTTCCTCGGCCTTCTTTGCTCCGTCAAGATTTAAGAACTCGGTTTGAGGTAGAGGCGTTAGATCCATTGGCGTCTGGGGATTGAATCCATATGCCACCTGAAAGGGAGACAAGTGAGTAGCACTATGGACAGCCCTGTTATAAGCAAATTCAACAAAAGGTAAGGCTTCAAGCCAAGTTTTAAGATTTCTCCCTATAGTCGCTCGAAGTAGTGTTCCGAGCGTCCGGTTGACCACTTCGTTTTGGCCATCGGCTTGTGGATGGCAGGTCGTGGAGAAGAGCAGCTTGGTGCCTAGTTTCTTCCAGAGGGTTCTCCAAAAGTGGCTCAGGAACTTGGTGTCTCGATCGGAGAAGATCGTCCTAAGCACTCCATGTTGTCGGATAATCTCTTTGAAAAAGAGGTCCGCGGTTTGTGTAGCATCGTTCGTCTTGGCGCATGGAATGAAGTGTGCCATCTTTGAGAACCAATCCACCACGACAAAGATGGAGTCCTTGTGTCTGATCTTGGGCAACCCTAGCACAAAATCCATAGAAATATCAATCCATGGTGAAGTAGGAATCGGTAAAGGAAGATACAAACCGTGCGGTGAACCCGAGACTTGGCTTTCTTGCAAGTGATACATCTTGCACAGAAAGTTTCTACTGATTTCTTGAGGTGTGGCCAAAAGAAATGCTCTTTAAGCATGGGAAGAGTCTTGTCCACGCCAAAATGACCCATTAGGCCTCCTCCATGCGCTTCTCGGACGATAAGCTCCCTTAGCGAGCATTGTGGAATGCACAATCGTTTGTCTTTGAAAAGGTAGCCGTTATGGACATAGTAAGAAACGTGGGCTCCCTTTCCATGGTTCTTGTATATCTCTGCAAAATCAAGATCAGATTCATATAAAGGAATAATCATTTCAAATCCTAGAACATGGGCTTCCATGGTGGAGATAAGCGCGTGTCTCCGAGATAGGGCATCAGCCACCACGTTGTCCTTTCCCTTCTTGTATTTGATTACATAAGGGAAGGTCTCTATGAACTCCAGCCACTGAGCATGCCGTCTCTTGAGGTTCGTTTTCCCTCTCAAATGCTTCAACGTCTCATGATCCGTGTGTATGACACACTCCTTCGCTAGTAGGTAGTGCTGCCACGTTTCCATGGCTCGGACTAAGGCGTAGAGCTCCTTGTCATAGGTAGGATAGTTGAGTGTGGCACCACTGAGCTTCTCACTGAAGTAAGCAATAGGCTTGCCTCCTTGAGTAAGAACAACACCGATCCCTAAACCTGATGCATCACACTCAATTTCAAACGTTATAGAAAAATCGGGTAAAGACAAAATCGGAGCATTGGTCAAGCGATCTTTTAGGCCTTTGAAGGCCTCCTCCTGAGCGTCTCCCCACTTGAATGTCACATCCTTCTTGATGATGGCAGTGAGAGGTGCAGCAAGGGTGCTAAAATCCTTCACGAACCGTCGGTAAAAACTAGCCAATCCGTGAAAGCTCCGAACTTGGCTAATGGCCTTCTCGTTGAAGCATCTTAAGTACTTGTTCCAAATGAGTTAAGTGTTCAGCTAGATTTTGACTATAAATGAGAATATCATCGAAGTATACCACTACAAACTTACTGATGTAGGGTCTTAAAACCTCATTCATAAGTCGCATGAAGGTGCTCGGCGCATTGGTTAGCCCGAACGGCATAACTAACCACTCGTAGAGGCCTTGCTTGGTCTTGAAGGCCGTCTTCCATTCGTCACCTTCTCTCATCCTTACTTGATGGTATCCGCTCCTGAGATCAATCTTAGAGAACAAGTTAGAACCAGAAAGCTCATCAAGCATATCATCTAACCTCGGTATTGGATGGCGGTATTTGATCGTTATGTTGTTAATGGCGCGACAATCCACACACATCCTCCACGTTCCATCCTTCTTTGGCACTAAAAGAACTGGAACGGCACATGGACTAAGGCTTTCACGAACATAGCCCTTGTCCATGAGTTCCCTCACTTGCTTCTCTAATTCTTTGGCCTCCTCCGGGTTAACGCGGTATGCGGCTCGATTGGGTAACGGAGCTCCGGGAATGAAATCGATCTGGTGCTCTATTCCTCTTATGGGAAGTAAGCCAGGGGGTATCTCCTCAGGAAACACATCAGAAAATCGATCCAATAGCTTAGTAACTTCAGTAGGAAGTTATTGCTCCATCGCACTAGATCCTGCACTCAAAGTCTCCTTAAAGATCATTAGTAATACCGGTTCTTTGCAAGTGATTGCCTTAGAGACATAGCTCGGTTTAATCAACAAGTTGTTCCTGGTCGAAGTATCTTTTTCCTTTAACATTTTAACTTGTAGTTCATGTACTTGAATTGGCGTGAGAGGTGTCAAGTTAAATTTCTTTTTATCATGAATAAACGTGTACATATTACTTTGGCCATGGTGAATGGCGGCCTTATCAAACTGACAAGGTCTACCAAGAAGAGGATGGCCAGCTTGCATCGGAACAACATCACACACAACCTCATCCGAGTACTTGCCCACATTGAATGGTACTAGCACCCGGTCCGTTACGCGTAATTCAGCCTTATCATTTAACCATCTTAACTTATAAGGGTGAGGGTGTCTAGTTCGTTCTAGGCCGAGTTTAGTGACCATGTAGTCACTTGCTACATTGGTGCACGACCCTCCATCTATTACTAGATTACATACCTTGCCTCGGATGGAACATCTCGTATGAAAGATGTTGTCTCTTTGGGCTGTCTCGTCAGGATGAACCGTGAGGTTCAAGGCTCGTCTTATGACCAAGGACTCACCATATTCAGCTTCACAATCTACTTCTTCAGTGGCTGCTTCGACCATGTCCATATCGTCCTCATCATGGGACTCGTACTCGCCCGATTCCAAAATGATCATCACTCGGAGGTTTGGGCATTCTCTAGCCATATGTCCTCTGCCCTTACACTTAAAACAGGTTATGTCACGAGTTCTAGAAGTGCTGGGGTAAGAAAACTTACCTTGGTTAGGCTCGGACGCCTTAGAGTTGAACCTAGGGTCGATGGCGACCGCCTTGCCCTTATTTGCGGCCTTAGATGGGAAGGTCGTCGGGTTTTGGGGCTTGGCTCGGCTCTGGTCCCATGCTTGACTACTCCAAGTTCTTCCAGTAGCATAGGACTTCTTCTTCATGTGTTGCTCGGCTTGGATGGCGTGGTGAAGGATGTCTTTCAAGTCATGGTACGGAAGTTGCTCCACTTTGTGACTGATTCGCTCGTTTAACCCATCTAGGAATTGAGCCATGAGGGTTTAAGTGTCTTCATCCAACTCCAAGCGGTTCCTTAGGTGTTCGAACTCTTCAAAATACTCCTCCATACTCCTGGTTCCTTGGGTTAACTTCCGAAACTTCTTTTGAAGGTCTCGGTGATAGTACGTCGGGACGTATCTCTTCTTCATGAGTTGTCTCATCTCTCGCCAAGTACGGACCTGAGGTGATTGGCTACTCCTTCTGTCAGAAACCTCATGATCCCACCATGAGAGAGCATGGTCCGTGAGTTGAGCGACGGCCAAGGCTAGCCTCTTTTGCTCGTTGTAGTCGTAGTACGCAAAGATGTGCTCCATGCGTTGCTCCCACTCCAAGTATGCTTCGGGATCAACTCGGCCAGCAAAGGTAGGTGCCTTGAGCTTCATGTCCTGAGAATGATGGTGCCGCGGTAAGTCACCTTCTGCCTCTCCCAAGTCGTCTTGCCTTGGACCCCTTCTTCTCACCCGTGGTTGATTTTCCTCCGGGTTGGCGTCTAGGTCTTCGCCATAACCATTAACACGTGGATGTGGCCTCTGTTGGGGATTGGCTTGAGGCTGCTCCATGTGGTCGAGCCTCTGTACCACTCTTTGTAGTTGTTGTTGCATGGCCGTGATGGCTTGTATGAGGAGGGCGTTGGGATCTTGGGGAGCTCCATTGTTCTCCATAGTTCCTTGCACACGAATTTCAAAAGTATATTAATGGATTACAGCAAAATAAATCGACAAAGACAAAGAAAACGAAGAGAAAATTTCACTTAAATCGATCGATGCTAACACTCAGACCTATGGTATGCTAACACTTAGACTTATGGTATCGATCGATGTTCCTACGGTATCGATCGATGCTCCTACGGTATCGATCGATACTCCTATGGTATCGATCGATGCTAACACTCAGACACCCGATGATACCAGATGATGCACGAACCCTAGTTTCTTTGTTTTTTTTTTTTTTTTTTTTGAACTAACAACCTAAATAAGAACAAAACAAGTACATAAAATTAAAAAGGGATAAGGTAACGATTACACCTTAGATATAGGAGCTTTTGAGGCTCTGATACCAGATGATGCACGCTCCAAACCCTGGGTTGCTGAGACAATTGGACAACAGTCTCTCCTTGTCTTCAACGGGGTAGGATGGATTGAGGGTGGAGTGCTGAGACAATTGGACAACGGTCTCTCCTTGTCTTCAACGGGATAGGATGGATTCAGGGTGGAGTGCTGAGAACCCCAATAGATGCGTCTGCCAATTGATACTTCAAGGAAATCTCTGTAGTCGGACTTAGCTCACAAACTAGAGAGAGAGGTAGGGTTTTTGTGAAACAAAAACGATGTAAAAACTTTAATTATTGTCTGCGTAATTGTTTTAGACCAAGCTTCCAAGTATTTAAAGAGAAAAACAACGCTAAAGAAGAAAAGAAAGAAACCCTAAACAATTAGGCCTTCGTACAAGAATAAAAACGAAAATAGACTAAGGGATAAGAGGCCTTGCTGCTTGGTCTAGTGGGCTTGTAGAGAGTCATTAGATGGGCCAATGATATTGCGAATCGTTTGGCCTCGTTAAAAACCCATCTTCGCAAAACCTAGTGGGACAAAAACGAAGGGTGGGAAAAGAGCACACAAACAATCCACAAGCCCAACTAATGACCTCCTTGGGCCTAAGTCGTCTCTGGTGAGTTGAAGTGGGCCACGGACTTGGGCTTGATGAGTGGCCACTTAGTGTTATCGGCTAGAAGAGGGTCCAGCCGATATGCCTTCAGTGTTGGGGCGTTCTGGTCCGATTGGTGTGGAGTCTTGGAATGATCTTTGGTTTGCTGGAAACTAGACTCAAAGAGCTTCGGATCCATATGTGGATCGCCTTCTGGATCGCCCTGAAACATGTGTGGAACCAGCATGAAAGAGTCGGCCCAATAGGTGCTCTCGGATGGCCCTAACGGCCTAGCGTCCGTTCTGAAGAAACCGTTGCGTCCGAGCTGTTCCATGAACATGTTGAACTGCTTTTCCATGCTCCTTCTCCTGGTTCTAGTCATGGGACCACTTGGCACAAGTGGTGCTTGGATGACTTGGGACTTTGGCTCGATGTCCTCATCAGCTAGGGTCTTGTCCACGACAAAGTGACCCATCAATCTTCCACCGTGCGCTTCTCTAAGCAGCAACTCTCGCAATGAGCCTTGAGGTATGCATATTTGCTTGTCTCTAAACAAGAATCCATCTTGTAGGTAGAATGCACTGAAAGCTCCCTTGGCACTTGTGTGAGTCAAAACTCGCACAATCGATTTTTGTGAAGGAGCTTTAGAGGGAAAATAAGTCTCTAGGATAAACACACAAAGAGATATCCAAATATGGTTTTCTTTATTAGATGTTCAAACGCAGTTGAATACAAGAGATGAGTTGCTTAGAGCTTATGCTAGGATTTTTAGATGTGTGTTTACAAGGGATTATGATTACTATTTATACCAATCTACATTGGCGAGAATCTCGGAAAGTAAAAGGAATATTTCCTTTTACTTCGCGCGGCCGTTGACTAGGGTTTTAGGCGATCTGGGCCTTTAGCTCGGCACATGAGAGCTATTGAATAGACCTCGTTTTGGCCCATGAAATGTATGTCTCGGCCCGTTGGTAATCTGAAGGGTTTGGTTTATGCTTTTGGTTCAAGGCGTGTCAGATTTGTCTGTTCTTGCTTGATCTTGGTTCGGCAGCACCGCTTCTACTCCGGCTCAGTTTTACTCTTCTCAAGGCAGGTATTCCGAGCCGAGGTCTTGAATGGATTCTTTGAGGTCGTACCACTTCGGCTCGGGGCTCCTTATCCCTTCAACTCGGAATCCTCGGCTATACACTGTTAATCTCGAGGGGGTGGAAACGGACCCCAACAGTTTGCTCCCTAGCTTATCTAGTCCAGTCGTGACGAGGTAGGAGCTTATCGAGATCGAGGTTAACTACCGATGCCGAGCCACGGTTACCAAGATATTCTCCATCTGGGACGAAAGCACGTTTCTTGGAACAAGTCTGATATACCTCTTTGTCTCGGAATAAGGTTTGTCAATTCCGCTTTGGCGATGGTTGGCGCGTCCATTTGTGCCCACGCGCTCTGCTTTAAATACCTCGAGAATCATGGGGTTTTCCGTTTGTTTCCGAGGTTACGCGCATCCACGCGCCGGAAAGCTTTATTAAGGCCTGGTTTTCCTTACATTTTTCCTCATCACTCTTTCCAAATCTTCCGAGACTCAGGTAGCTTTCTTCTCTCATTTCTCTTCCTTTTCCATTAATTTATTGTTGTTGAGGTGATATGTCAGACTACTATGTTTCGGACGGCTCGGTCTTTTGAAAAACCATATTTTGCTCGATCGGGACTCTGCTCCGGACGTTGAGATGGATAGATCAACCGAGGCAGATTGGAGGCAGGTGCCTTGTTCCCTTTCAACCACGGAAACCAAGGATAAGGTCGATCGATCGCCCGGGGTCAATAGCTCCTCTGAGGCGAATCCTTCCTTCTCTGAGGTTCATGAGGTCGTATTAAAGCAATCCCTCGACGTGGCTCCCTTCGGAGGATTGGTTCCTTCCGTCGTAGTGCCCAAAACAGAGGCGGCCTTTGGAGAGGTGAAGATAGAATATGAAGACTGGTTCTGGGATCCTAATGAAGCGAGGATGGAAATAGACCAATTGGTGGAGTTTTTGCGACCGGTTTCGCCGAAAAGGAGAACCGCGAGGAGGCCGAAGACAAAACGAGCCAATCCCCCTGGCTCCCCACTTTCCACTGAGTTGCGACACCGTTTCAACATATCCGAAGACGTCAAGTTCATTGTCCCCGAGTCGACCGATCGGGCCGACAAACCTCCTCTGGGCTACTTCACCGTTTACGAGGCCTTCTTTAACCTATGCTTTCTTTGGTTTCCGATTCCCGAAGTGATCGTGCGTATGGAGGCTTCGTCACCTCGTAGGGATTCTGGTACGTAGTTACGAGTGTGACGTCGAGGTTACTGTCGATCACCTACGAAATTTGCTGGATATCCGAGAAGTCTCCGGATCCGCCAAATTTTCCATCAGCAATAAGAGAATCAACACGGGGTTACCAAACAAGGATAGTTACTGGGAGGATCATTTCTTCGTTGTTCGTATTTATGAGGCTTCAGTCGACAACGGCTGCCTTGGCTTGGCCAAGACGAGCAGGGACCAATTGATAGTCGACCCGTAGATTTTTGGCCCAGTTATTTATTTAATTTCGATTTCTGACCTCCGTTTTTATTTGCAGATCGTGATTTCCTACCTCCAGTCCCAAACGATTTGACCGAGGTACTCGATGCATTGAAAGCGTGGAAGGTTCATTGGAAAAAGCATTTCTCCTTACGTGGGATAGAAAAGGCTCGAGATCTCGTTAGCGGTGCTTTGGTTAGCTCAAGCTCATCATCTTTGAAGGACCTGAGGACCACAATGGTGAAGAAAATCTCAGCTCATGATAGGAGGGAGAGAGAGGCAAGGGAGGCAATGAGACGGGCTGCCGAAGGATCCGTGGTGATGAGCCCCTAGGCGGCCGCATGTGAGGGTGTCGAAGCAAATCCAGTCATTTCCCCCGTGGCTCCAACTCCGAGTTCGGTTAAACTAGCTCTTCCCCCCCCCCCCAATCATCCAGGCCCTCTGCTTCGCCTTTGGCGAAGCATGCTGACATACTAGGTCGGAAGCGTTCTGCACCGACGGGGAACCGCGACGAGGTTGTGAAAAAAGGAAAGACGATGCTCCCACTCCTGCCGATCTCTTGACCTCCGAGGTTATCGTTGATGAAGCCGGTGCGCCAGCCACCATTCTTGGACAGATTAATGGACCCGAGGTCAAACTCCCCCCTTTGGATGCACTAGTCAGGGACAAAGCTTACGCACACATGTCGCTGTGGGGCGTTCGGGTATGAACTAAACCTTTGCGTAAATTTCGGCAATGGATTGGCTTCCTCTTCCTCACTGTTCCTTTATTTCAGTTTATCGCCTCCATCAACGAAGTCGTTGCTGCCTACGAATCCAAGGCCCAGAACGACGGGCGTCTCGTAGAGGATGCGAGGAAAGGTTCTTTGGCTTTGAAGGTGAAGAACGACGAGCCAGTGAAGAGGCATGCTCTCGCGTTGGTTAAGATTGCTGACCTCGAAAGAGAGAAATGATCGCTGAGGGAGAAATCGGCCAAGTCTGCTGGTCATGCGATCAATTTGAGCGAGGAGAGGATGAAATTAAGGGCCAAGGTAGCTTCGCTGGGGAGGCAACTTAGACCGAAGGATGCCGGTCACGATTCCAACGTCAAGAAAGCTCGAAAAGAGGCGAGACGGGAATCGGCTTGGGACTTCCAAGGCCGAATAGACAAGGTTCGGGAGGGCATCGATCTGTTGGGAGATGCCAAGGATAAGGAGTGCGAGCTAGCCAAAATCAATAGCAATCTGGAGCTCCTAGACATCCTTCAGATGGATAATCCTCCAAGCTTGAGTCCGAGGTGGAGAAATTGACTGGCTAGAAAGTTAACTTGGCCGAGGCGGATGAGGAGTTTGAGAAGATCGCCTCGTGTTTGAAGGGAGGATTGGTAGTCTCTCCTGTCTCCGATGACTCTGTGGGCACCCTTTTTGGGGATGACCTAGTTTAGCTTTCCGCGGCCAGCGTCGGGGTCACTGATCCTGCGGGGCCAAACGAGCGTCTATCCGGAATTGCTGACCTCACGGTTGCGGATGGCGATGTAAATCGTCCTGCGCAGTTGTTTTATCTTATGGTCTTTGTTGTAATGTTTCTTTGTATCGAGACAATGCCGAGGTAGCCTTATCGGTTTTGTAATGAATTGATGATATTTTTCCTTCTGTCGATTTCTGTTTAAATCGGAAATGCCGAAGCATGTCCGAGTCTCATACTGAATGACGTGTTTTGAAACAATCCATTGAGTATTGCGTTGAGGCGTTAATGACCAGTGTGCCGCGAGGCGAATGATAACTGAGTTTAGATTTTATTTCGGTTTAGGCTTGCGATGTAGACTCGACTTACGTTCCCGTTTTGACTGTAAAATTTTGAGTGGTTCGGTCGAGGGATATCTTTCCCTGTCTCTGGTCTGGATATACCCGCCTTAAATTTATATAGCGCGCTTTAATCCATGGTGGATTGTAAGAGGATCGCGATCCGTATACGTTGTTGTGGCCAACAACATATGAGAATGACAAGTATGTAAAGGAAATATATATTTATAAAAACTAAGTCTGCAAAGGATCGTGTTTACAAGGATGGGATTATGTGTATACGTACCCACCCCCCCCCCTTTTTAGGGAGGGGGACAACTGAACCTTTCCGAATATTGGTTGCCTATGTACCTTTTTCAGGGATCAAGCCGTCTCGTAGTTAATGTGTTGGACATGGTGATCTAGTGATAGTATTTTTTGAGGTGCATCGCGTTCCACGATCTCGGTATTGGGACGTCGGCCATGTTTGCGACCTTGGTAATTTTGTAAGGTCCCTCCCAATTAGCTCCCAGCTTGCCTGTGTTGCGATATGCTGTGTTTTTGAAGACTTCACGTAGGACTAAGTCGCCTTGGTTGAACTTTCGGCCGCGAACATTCGAATTGTAGTATTTTCCCATTTAGCAAAGTAGTCCGCCAAGACTAGCAAGAATCTTTTCTGCTTAGATCGATGCAGGGGGTCGACGATGTCCATGGACCATCGCATAAACGGGTATGGTGACGAGATGGACGACAGAAGTTCGGTCGGTTGGTGAATCTTTGGGGTGTGTCGCTGGCACTTTTCAGATTTAAGCGGGAACTTCTCGCAATCTTTCTCCATGGTAGGCCAATAGTAGTCGTGACGCTTGATTTTTATGGCTAGGGCTCTTCCGCCGGAATGGTTGCTGCACGATCCGCTATGGATTTCCTCCATGACTTTTCTTGCTTGCTAACCTTCAACGCAGATCATGAGAGGCCCTGAGAATCTCCACATGAAGACATTTCCTCTGATCAGGATGTATCGAGCTGCTTGGGCTTTGAGTTTTCGGGCCGCCCACTTGTCTGATGACACTTCCCCATCTATGTTGTAAGCGCGGATAGGTCCCATCCATTCCTTATCGCAACCATATTCGCCTTCCTGTTGCACGTCTTCGTCCATATCGACCGCTTCGTTTTCGTCGGGTGGCTTGTTGATATTCCCATATTTTACCTGTTTTAGCATGCATATTATTTAGTGTTTCGGGTCTCATGCATGTGTCTTTCATAGTTTTTATAGCATTTTGGCCTAAATTAGAGTATTAGGTGTTTGCATTAGGTCCTAGTGAGTCTTGCATGCATTTGGAGTGTTTCTAGGTGTTTTGGAGACAATTGGGATGATTGGAGTGATTGAGCTTAAGAAAAGGAAGAGTTCACCCGAGGTGTCTCAAAGATGTGGCTGGACAAAGGCCTTCCGATCTGATTTAGCTTCATAATGGCGTTGGTGTTAGGTCATTCGAACGTGTGGTTTGGGAGATATGGTAAATTTACTGATGCTATGTCCGACTGGCCGCAAGACCAAACACCTACACCAACCAGTTTTCATCACTCCACGCACTTGACAGATGCAAAAACCCAGCAACTACACCGCCCACCAACACCGACCAAGGTCTGGTCGGTGTGCATGCCCCAAGACCAGATCCAATCGGGTCAATACCCGGTTAGTCCCGGGTTGACCCGGTTCGCCCAAGACTCCTTTAAATAGTCCAAAAACCTAATTTTTATAATCTAAACTTTATTTTCTCTCTTTCTCTTGGCACAAAAACGTGGTCTTTGGTTTCTTAGAGGATTTTGGATGATTTTGTATGATTGATCTTGAATTTAATTGCAAGTTTAAGTTTAATCTTTCATCTTTCTATTCATTAATCATGGAATCCATCATCTTTCTCATGAGATTTGTTGGGTTCATGAATATTAGTGAGCAGAACCTTCTTGGATCATTGGGCTTCGTAGATTAGGGGGTTTTTTGGCTAATTATTGATGTCTAGGGCTTAATTATATTGATTCCTCACTTATTTGATGGTTTTAATGCTAGATTAGGCTTGGGAAAGTTGATCATGGTTTTAATGCTAGATTAGGCTTGAGAAAGTTTATCTAGACTAAGGGCATTTCATGCACCACAAGGTGTTTGATGAAATGCCCCAATGAATTAAATAAGAGGATTTTCATACTTAGCTCATGAGAGTGATTGTCTAAGGTGATTATTAGCTAATAGAACTTGAGTTTAATGCTTGCTAATTACTTATTTCACAAATGAGAATTTGATCTTGATTTGGTAATTAGCAAAGTGATTAGTGCTAAGAGATTAGATTAATCTTGATTAGTGCTCTAGGCTTAAGGAAATGTTCTTTTGTGATTATGTGGACATCATTGATTAGCTTAAGATCCCCCCAATCAATTATCTTGCCCAAAGATCTTCTTTTAATCATTGTTAATCTCGTTTAGTGCTTGGCTTTTGTTTATTTGCTTTCAATTATATTAGGTTGCTAAATTAAAACACAAATCTCTTTGGTTTGTTTAGCTTAAGCGATTTTTTGCATTCTTAGTGTGTTGTTCTTATGCCTCCCTTGGATTGATCCCTATATACTACAATGATGGAGTGTTTGGATAATTTATTTGGATACACACAATTAGCCTTCATCAATTTGGCGTCGTTGCCGGAGAGGCAATAGCAATAACCATTAGGATTTAGATTTTGCTTGAGACTAATCTTTTGTTTACACTATGTTAATGCATATAGCTAAGTGCATGCATCTAGTTGACATGATGAATTTTATTTTATTTATTGTTACTAACTTGTCTTCCTTAGTTCTATTGTGCTTTCAAAGGTACCATAATCAAAAGAAGAGATATGGTAAGACAAGATCGATTGAGGTGTTTGAGGTGGTCAATCAAAAAGATATTCTTGAAGATCTACAACCTCAAGAGATGGACGACCAACGAAGCATTCTTCAAGCCCCAAAACCTCGAGAATTGCCACAATCTCAAGAATTAGCATCAACTCCGACCTAAGCTACAAAGGACAAGCCAACGGTTAGAAACTTTGACACTCCTTGTTGTCGTGGATCGAGATATGGGTCCACCCTCCTCCAATCAAAGCTAAGGCCTATGAGATCAAAGCAAGCTTGGTTAGGTTGATTCAAAAGTCTAGGTTCTTGGGGACAAAAGTGGAGAACCCTTATGATCATTTGGACTCCTTTGAGAGGTCGTGTGACACAATTATGATTGGGGGAGTGCCCCAAGATAGTACAAAGCTCATCTTGTTTCCATTTGCTATTGGAGAGAAAGCAAGTCAATGAGAGAGAGCACTACCATCTCACTTGGTAAATTCTTGGGATGATTGCAAGAGGATCTTCCTTATGAAGTTTTATCCCACACAAAGAACGGTCCAAACTAGGAAGGACATCTTGAGCTTCAAACAACTCATCCATGAGACCTTTCATGAGGTGTGGGGAAGATTTAAAGGATACACTCGAGATTGTCCCTATCATGGGTTCAAGAAAGAAGCCATTCTTAGTATATTCTATTGGGGAGTGGATGAAGAGCATAAATGGACCTTGAATGTGGCTAGCAAAAGGCGTTTTACTAACCTCACCGAAGATCAAGGAGAGCTACTTGTGGAGAACTTGGCCCAAAGCGAAGAGAACTATGGTGATGGGTATGATGGGGCTACAAGGACCACGAGTGATTATGAGGAGCAAAGGAGAACCAAGAAAATGAAACCTCTAAATGAAAGAATGGACAAGCAATCCTCCATGATTGAGAAGCAATCCACAATGATAGACAAGCTCGCTCATCAATGCCTCTCTAAAATCAGTTCACTTTGTTGGAGATTTTGATGCCACCACATGGTTTGAAGAGGATAATGTGGATTTGGGTACACAACAAGAGGTTCACTATGATGGAGAGGACTATCATCGAAGACCCCAAGCTCAAGAACCCTACTTTCAACAACAAGGGTTTGTGTTACAAGGTCAAGGGAGTGCACCGCCACAACAAGACCTTGAAATGAAGGGCATGCTTCAACAACTCTTAACCGGGCAAGCTAATGGAGCAAATGAGTTGAATAAGATGGTCGCCGAGATTCATAACTAGGTGATTGCTCTTATGATGATCTACACCAAAATTTTGAATCCCTATCTTCTAGGATCAAGCATTTAGATCATCAAAATGCTCAAGGACGTTACCTTTCTAGTAAACCCATGGAGAAGCTCAAAGGAAAAATCGATGAGAGCCAAATGGAGTATTGTAATGTTATCTTCTCAAGGGAAGAGCATTTGATTGATGAGAATGAGGAGTCTCTAATAGAGATTGAGGAAGTCCTCCATGGCTCCCAATATGAAGAATCGATGGTTGCTAGCAAGGAGAATGATGAGGAACAAGCCGTGGTATTGAAGACGATTAATGAGCATGAAAAGACAATTGAAGAGATCTCTAACCTTCTCTACGGTTCTAAGGTCGATGATAGAGAGGTGATGGTTTACAAGGATGACGAAGTTCAAGCCCAAAGAGTATAGTATGTGAGTAGCTATGAGACGATGGATTTGGCTCCACCCCCAAAAGCATGTGAGAAGGAGGAAAAATCTCATGAAGAGCCAGCTTTGGGTTATGGTAATGATGAGGAAGCCTTTGCATTGGATGGGGTTTGCTTGGAATCTCTTTTCTCCACCACGACGGAGAATGAGATTGAGAGTTTCAAGGTGCAAAGGAAGGGTAAGAGCACTAAGATCAAGAAGAAGAAAACAAATGGAACCCACCCTCCCACCCTTATCATCAACGAACCAAGCAAGCCCAATGAGGATAAGTTCACGCTTAACCAACCTACTACCATGACACTCACACCTTGGAAGTATGATGATGGTGTGATCGAGTACAAAGTGAAGTGTAAGGGAAGGGAAGGTCTAAGCCCTTTGCAAAGGTTAGAGCACTTCTCTAGAATTTTCCTCTTCTACATCTTCATTCATTGGTTCTGATTTTCTCAATACTATCATGTCACTTTAAAAACATCATTAGATTCATGATATTGATGCGATGAAACATATAGTCTATTTCTTTCTAATCTCTCAACATGTAAAAAAAGAATAGAAGAAATGTAGAACTTACATGTGTAGAGGTAAGAAGTATACTTTATTTTAATAAAATGCCTTCGATATCTCTTAAAAATGACGAATAAAAGGATTCAAAATTCACAAATAAACTACAACTTCAAGTAAAACACACAGATGTAAAGAACATTACATTAACTTTACTCGCGTTAGAGTTCTTGTCTTTATCTTTGAGGCTACAATAGAAAGACATTCAGAATTCATATTTTGCATCAGCTTTGTCTAGTCCTCTCCGTTTGTTCCTCGCTGCAAGAAACACTGTTTTTTCAAAACATAAGGATAAAAACAAAAAAAAAGTAGAAAAAATGAGTAACAAGCTGTTAAACTGTTAAAATAGTTATCAAAATCACGTTTAAAAGTTATAGTAATTGTGTTCAACTAAGCCATTAGATGTCATATGTTTCTTCATCTTTAAATCGATTATCTTGCACTTTAGCTTTATAACTTCGCGTTTCATATTTAGGAAAATGAAACCAAAAGATGAGAAGCATACATTTTTTGTAGGAAGTTGGATAATTGTAAGATTTACATACATATACAGCTAATGTACCTATTAAAAAAAAAGAAAAGGAAAAAAAAAACAGAAACTCAGAGCACATCTTATTATAGTGTAGAAAACAAATTTCAAACTTGCTCCAACATGCATAAAGGAAAGAAGAGTAATGAAGGGAGTACAAAAAAGTGCCCTAATAATCTTCTCAATATCCATTCCAAAACAGTGTAATATTTAATTGATGCTCAAAAGCGAGACATGGTCCCTTGTGATTTTTGGCAGCCATGTTGAGCTCTTCTATCTCGCAAAAAATACTCATTGCTCGCTATAAGCAAGACGCAGCCTATGCAAATAAGATAATTGTTATATCATGACACAATACACATGCAAAGAGGAAGACAAACATGAAAGTTTTGAGAATCATTTGTGTATTACATAAATGTCAACTTAATAAAAAAAGAAATAAAAACATCCGCCCTGTTTCCTGCAAGAAAGAAAACAAAATATAGAAGTGTTGGATCATGGAATAAACTATCAAAGAAATGATTAACAATCAAATAATGATAACAAAGATTGCATTAAACACAATTCTAGAACATGGGATTCATAAATATGACTAATCCATTCTCATGGCACTAATCACCTAATTGACATAAACTCTCGTTTGCAATTAGATAATCAATGAAGATTAATAAACAATCTCAATTAGTTCACTAATCACCCTTGACATCAACTATCACTGGCAAGGATGTGAAAAGCTCACAAAAGGCTTGGTTCAAACATCTCTCGAACACCTCTCGGGCGTGAAATGCTTTAGTTCTAGACTTGATCTCTCAATCTAAATCTAGTATAAAGAACTAACATATGTGAATGATCTAACAAGGATCAACCTAAATCATCACCATCTAACCATCAAGACAATCGACTAACGATGCTAATGCACACAATCTATGCTATTCCTTAGGTCTAGAACACTTGAATAAGATTAATTCACTCTCATGACACTAACCTCTTTATTAATCACTTAATCAAGATCAAATTCTCATTTGTGATTGAATGACTAACAAGCATTAATATAAAGTTCCAATAACCAAAATACACCTTAGACAACAATTCTCATGAGCTAAGATATATAAATCTCTTATTTAGTTCTTTGGGGAATTTCATCAAACACTTGGTGTGCATAAAATTCCCTTAATTCTAGATTAACTTTCTCAAGCCTAATCTAGCATTAAGAACACTAAATAAGAAAGGAAAGCAAGGATTCATAACATAAGCATCATAAATCAATCATCAAATCATCATAATCAAGCAAACCATGATCCAACAAAAAGTCTAAAATCTAAAGAACATGAAGAACAAAAGAGAAAAAGACATAAAAGATAAAGAAATTGCATAAATAAAAGATAGAGTTGAAGAAATCTTTTCTAGATTGGCATTTGTTATGAAGATCAATCAAAATCCCTCCAAAAGAGATTTTGGGTCGTGCCCAACCCTTGGGAGAAGAAGACTTACTACAAAAATTAGGTCTAGAAAGTTTAAATAGTCAAAGGGGTCAACTCTGGTCAAACTGGGTCAACTCTGGTCAATGGCACTTACACCAACGTCACGGATCGGTGCAACAGATCGGTGCTAAGGAATTTTGCTTCTGTTGTCACACCGAGCAGCTACACCGACCAGTGGACTCGGTGTAGTCCCTTGAAGAAACCGTCTCGGCCAGATGGACATGTCTCTGGTAAATCAGCCGTATCTCTCAAACCACACATCCGAATGACTTGATTCCAACTCCTGTGGACAGCGAACTCCTTCCTCTACAAATTCTATGAAGACCATTGGAGGTGGTTCAGATCGGAAGGCCTTCGTCCGGCCACATCTTTGAGACACCTCGGGTGAACCCTTCCTTCTCTTATGCTCCATCACTCCAAACTTCCTCAAATGTCTCCAAAACACCTAGAAACACTCCAAATGCATGCAAGACTCACTAGGACCTAATGAAAACACCTAATACTCTAATTTAGACCAAAATGCTATAACAACTATGAAAGACACATGCATGAGACCCGAAACACTAAATAATATGCATGCTAAAATGGGTAAAATATGGGAATATCACTATGGTAAAAGATTGCGGGAAATTCTCCATGAAGTGTGAGAAATGTCAACAACACTCCCCGGCGATTTATCAACCACCCGAGTTGCACCGATTACTCCATCCACAAAGATGAAAAGACCACTTTTCCAGAGTAGCCCATCACCAAAACCGGCTGAGATTGCATGTGCTCCAAATGCCATAAAACTGGACATTATTGATATACGTGTAGATTTGCTTAATGTTGTACGTGGTTGCATAAGAAGTGGGTGTGATAGTATGTTTTATGGATGTTGTCTTTTTGGATTTACTAACCCTATGTTGTTTGACTATCGGTGTGCCTATTTATTAAGAATTTCTAGAAAAATACATCTCTTCTATATTCATTCTGGATGGAGTAACTCGGGCATGACACATGCAGTTATTTACATAATCATAATTTGCCAAACAAATCAGTCAAGAAGCGTTTCCAAAACAGCTATTAGGCAGAGCAAAAACAGCCTTTACCTTCTATGAATCAGAGGTTTCCAGTTCTCTGTATCAAAGAGAAGAGGCTGTTTGATAACACCAAAGACAAAAATAAGGTAGAGGCTGTGAGTTTAGTGATGTTTTAAGATACTGATAACACCGGTTTTTGACCATTTTATGGATAATTCTAATATCTTTTGCATGTGTTTTAACTCCGTTTTGAATGGTTTTTAAGTGATTTCTATGTTTTAGAGTTTTAAAAGACATTTCAGGTAACTTGGGATAAAAGAGTGCATTTTGGAACAAAAGTGCGTTTTTTGGATAAAATTGGACCGTCAGAAGTCGCAATCAAAGAATACCTTCTCACCGTTCTGATCATCCCCAAATTTGGACAAAACAAAGAAGCGACAACTAGCTTTCAAATGCAATTGGTTTGGAGACATTCAAACGGTTAGATCTCCATATATCATTAATGCATTGAAGACATGTGATGATGTCTTGAAGCAGAGCTGAGCAGATAATGGCCCTTGGCCGCGGCCAGGAAGCACTCCGCCGCGGCCAGAGCACTCATGACCGCGGCCAGCCTCATTTTTCATCCCGAGAAGCTCGTTTCAAGCCCATGTTAATCCCGTCTCTTATTATTGAAACCCTAAACGTTCCCGACGAATTAGAGGGCTATATGTACTCGTTTTAGGTCATTCAAAACGAGAGCCTCATTTTTTTACCTTGATACAAGAGTTTTTGTGTCTCTAGAGGATCAATTACTCTTTACACAAGTAGTATAAGAGGTATCGAACCAATTGGGAGATTTCAAGTCACCACGAATACAAGGAACTAATTAAGTTAAGCTAAATAGGTAAATTGTTGATTTAGCCAACGCCCTAACAAGATTAAACAAACGCACAAGATGAAACTTAACTAAACAAGGTGTGAATTCAAATAATAAAATCGAATCCAAGGATGGGGTAATTGGATAAAGGCTATTCCATATCTAATTCATGATGCTCATACACAATCAAGATTAATTTCCAAGGTTAATACCCTAATTATGACTAATCCTCTCTCGAGGTACTAATCACCTATGCTAATCACTAATCCAAGATCAAATTCTCGTTTGTGGACTCTTAATTAGCAAGTATTAAATTCATTAATCAAGATTACCTAAATAATCTCTTAGACAACTAACCTCTTAGGCTAAGAAGGTTATTTCTCTTAGAAAGCTCTCTTAGGCATTTCATCAAACACCTCGTGGGTGGGAAATGCCTTGAGATCAAGTTTGGCTTTCTCAAGCACAATCAAGCTTTAAACACACTCCCTAAGAGTAGGAAACTAATTATCTATCCCTAAGCATCACAAATTTTCCATGGAAATCACCTAATCCTAACCCATCCCTAGATCCTAGGAGACTACTCAATAATCATGATGGACTCAACAAATTCTATGAAGAACATGTTAAATCCCATGATTAGATGATTGGATAATTAAGAAATGAGATTGAGAAGAAGAGATCGAGATATAAACTTAGATTGCATAAATTAAAAGGAGAATCTCTCTTACAAAATACTTAGAACACTCAAAAGGGAGGTTTCTTAGCATAACAAAAGACATAAACAAGAAAATTAGGTTTTTAGGTATTTATAGTGAATAGTGCGAACCGGGTCAACCCGGAACAAAACCGGGTATTGACCCGGTCGGGTCTAGGCAGAATCGTGGGAATAAGTTTGTACCGACCGATTATGGGTCGGTACAAACCATCCGGCACAAAACTTCATCGCTTAAGTCAGCTGGCCTCTGGGTCGAAGCAGGACATGTTTTGGCCGACAGGAATGAGGATCAGGTCAATGCATGGCATGTTTTGGCCGATAGAAATTGACATGTGTGAACGCTGAGTTAGTACCGTTCGGTAGTGCCGGCCCAGAACGGGTCGGCACTAATCTTCATCATGCATGTTGGATAGATGCTTGATGCGGAGTTAGCCGGCTAAAACAAAATCTGATCGTGCGCGGGACGTGCTGGATCGTGTGCGGTATGAGTTTTAGCCGACATAAGTTCATTCGGAGTGATCGCCATTTAGTGCCGCTCGGTAGTACCGACCCACGGTCGGTCAGTACTAATTTCCTTGAGGGATTGTGCCGCTTTATTCCAGACTGGTATGGGAGAGCTCTTCAGATCGGCATAAGTCTCTGCCTCAATACCGATCCAGTGTGCCGCTCTAGAGTCGGTCGGTGTGAGGCAAGAGAAAGGAGCGTCGAGTGAATCGTCTTCGATCCGGGTGAGTGTGTCGGTCGGTTCTGGAGCGGTACGAATTTGGTTGTGGGTCGGCATAAGCCTCTGTCCCAATACCGATCTGTTGTACCGGCCTAGAATGGGTCGGTATTGTCTCCTGAAAACACCATTTTTGCCTAGGCCATTTCCTCTTGCTTCAAAACATGCAAGACTCACTAGGACCTAATGCAAAACACCTTAAACCCTAATCAAGACTAAAACACCGAGAAAATGCTATGAGACTGATATGCTCAAATTAATACCCTATAAGTACTAAAGCAGTCGTTGTAGTATATGTAGGGATCGAACATAAGAACTTCAGATATCACGCAATAATATATAGACTCGAATTAAGCTAAACCAAATAATGTAATTAAATGCAATACGTAAATTAAAAGTGTTGTAAGTCAATTGGAAAGAAGATAGGCTGAAAGTATTTCTCAGGAATTCAATGAATGTACATAAAATAACTAACATGATTCAGATTCAGCGCGGTTCTTGAACTCAAATCACTAAAGTATAGCTAACCAACTCTCGTTGCGAAAACTATCTAAGTCTAAATCCTAGAATTCCAAATCTCTTTGCGAATCCTAAAGTCTAAACCTGCTTTTAGTTCAAGTTTGATTTGTTCACAAAACAACTACACCAAATCTTTTTGCGAATAGTTATTTTGCTCACCCTAGGTTATATCAGGTAATTAATCGCACTCTCGTGCCTAATCAATTATCCTAAGATATAAGTTCCAGATTCGTCAACCTAGAATTAGCTATGAGAACAACCCATGGTGAAGAACTAATTCATATGGTGAATCCTAATCAATCAATTAACCTAATCTTCAGAGAAAACCCTTATGAGAACCCTGAACCTAACAGTGGATCTACTCAGACATGGTGATTGAAACAAGCAACATGATTGAATAGATCATCCAAGAAATCAATAAGAAACAGGAGTTCAGAGTTGTCTCTCCAAAAACCAGAGTAAAATAAAGCTTAGCCAACAAAAGTGGCTGAAAAACCTAATGATAATCCTAAAACACGTTTTGGGCTAAATTGTAAATAATAAAGTCTTCTGGGCAATTTTGAAATTCTTCAACTCTTCATAAAAGTCGCGATTTGTGTCCTGCTGCAGTAAGTATCGACCGATACTAGTCCGTATCAATCGATACTGAGGCTTCAAATAGACTTCTCAGCTACATGATCTCTGTTTTGCTCCAAAATGCTCCAGAAAGCTCAAATATCTCCAATTATGCTCCAAACGTGCTAAAACCTGTAAAAGACTCTAAAACACTACAAAATAGTAGAAAGACTCTATAAAACGGACTTATATCATGGCTTAAAAGGGGTAAAAACCATGATATATCAACTCCCCCAGACTTAGCATTTGCTTGCCCTCAAGCAAATAGAAGACTAAACCAAAGAAAGAGGTTTGAAAACACAGAGACTCACCTGTTCATGAAACATTTCAATGACCCTTTTCCCAAGCACCCAAATGTCACCTAACCAGCTCCAAATCTAACCACCATGTACTTCTCCGTAGACATTCGCAGCTTCCCCAGACTACACATATTATTTCGCAGCTTCATTCAATTAAACCCATCATCGCTGTGATTAATACCAAGAACCTTCTAGATTCTTTCTCATACAATATCATGAGAAGGAACCACCCAATTTCACACTTTTTGTATCACTTTCTCTCAGCCAGACTTATTTCTTATTTTGTTCTCTTTTTTTTTTTTTTTCTTTTTAGATTCGCATATACACGTCAAGGTATGAGACGCGAGTATTGATGGTGTTTGCCACCGAATCTCCGGTTCTTCCCTCTCAATGTATCAAAGGGTGTAGGCGAATAATGGCATCATAGGAAAATCCTAGCCTCGCTTCCAATCCTCTGTGTGATCATTCCTCACCAAGTAGAATAATGGGATCGCTGGAAACATTCCTAACCCTCTACTTAGGAGAAAATCATCTCATCTTTTCATGCACTTATTTATTAACTTATAATAGGGGAGAGAGATACTGTCACTTTTAAACACATGGGTTCCTTTGTCAAATATGAATGAGTAATCAAGCTCTGTGAATACTAACCACATCGATGAAGTGCAAAAATTTGGCTCAGGATTTAAAAGAACTCTGCTGGAAACATGTGTGTCTTCTAGTTAACTGGTCAGCCTTTGGATTTTTCATTAGTCGATCTGTAACTGATTTTGTAACAGTGGTCACTTAGAAGCAAAGTCAGAATAATAGATTCAAGAACAAGATCATAATCTCCAACAGGTTTTGACTCAATAAAACAAATTTGACACAAAAACGACTGACTCTAAGAAAAACAAACACATTGTCAGCAACTACCTCCCCCAGACTTAAACAACACTGTCCCCAGTGTTATTTAGCCTAGAGTTGGTAAAAGAAAAACAGAAGAGCTGAGTGAATTGGTGAAAATCGAAGGAGACGTACCTGGGTGTTGGTATCGATAGATACGAGGGATATTGGTCGATACAATTTTGACATCGATCGATCTGTTTCTCACGGTCCCTTAAGAAATACCCAGCTCCTTTTGTCGTGTGGATGGTGTCGATCGATACCGAGTGGGTGTCGATCGATACTGCTCTTCTGAATCTGCTGCACGTGAAACACAAGACAAAAAACCAAAAATTAAAAACGAAAATAAAAAAAAGTATGTTCAGACTCACCAGTGGGTTGCCTCCCATCAAGCGCTTGTTTAACGTCACGAGCTTGACGTTGCTCTGGTGATCAGTCGGAGCAAGGTTGAGAGCTTACTCCCATGCAAGTTCCACAACTAGATACTTGCACACTCAGAGTTCTACTCAACATGCTCTCTATAACCTCCTTTCCTTTCTCTTTCAGCTCCGGAGTAAGAATGACTCTAGCCTTGGAGAATGGTTTTGAGGTTCCTTTGCACTTCACCTTGTACTCAATCGAGTCCCCATCACACTTTTGAGGGATTAAAGTCATAGAGGGAGCACCTTTTACTTCTTTGCTCTTCACCTTCTTCTTTGCCTTAGCTGTTTTGACGTTTTTCGTTGTGATGACAGAAGGACTATCGAGAATGTCTGTGACAGTCGGCACCTTAGAAGGTTCTTCCAAAGGATCAGCTACCAACGTCTCTCCTGTGACAACAGCGATGCAAGAGACATGCATGGTAGCTTCTGTAGTAGGAATGGCTTTGTAGTACACCTCCTTGTCAATGTATGAGAACGAGACTCTCTTGCTGGGTGTGTCCATAATGGCACCAACCATAGCCGTAAACGGTCGTCCAAGAATCAGCTGCGTACTAGATGTTGCACTCATCTCCACAACTTGAAAATCAGTAGGAACCAGACAATCTCCTACTTCAACCATCAAATCAGGGATTGTACCGTATGGAAGTGAGGTAATACAGTTCGCAAATGTGAGAGATGCCTTGGGAGATCGAATATCAGCTTTCAATCTCTCTGCAATTGCCCTTGACATGACATTGACGCCAGCCCCGAGTCAACGATAGACTCTTTGAATTTAACTCTAGAGAATATTCCTGGGTCTTCCCTCTTAATCAGCTGTTTCATCAGAGGTGGTGTACTTCTGGCTTTGATAAAGAGTGCCTTGATCTCTTCCTCAGTTTCTCTGCAATTTTGGAAGTAACACGCCATAGGACGGTTCTCAAAAGCTTCCTCAAAAGATATAGTGTGGGGGATCCTCCTGACCATCTTCTCAAAAGCGAGCAACTTCTCCGCAGAAATGGGGTTCATGAGATGTCTAGGTGGTCAAGGGTATGGTACCTTAGGCTTGTAAACCCTCTCTGGCATCACATCAGGTGTCTTCTCGACTGCAGGGTCAGTGTCGATCGATACAGGGTGGGTATCGATCGACACATGAGGGCTTGAGATGTCCCGTGAAAGTATTTGCACTGCTGTCGAGCGACACTGGCTTGTGTCGGTCGATGCTTGTTGTTTCGAAACGTCTTTGGAAGATCCTTGGACGGGTATCGACTGATGCTGGGTGGTATCGATCGATACTGTGGCGATTTCGGGAGCTTCATCGTCGTCATCTTCAGCAAGATCGACGAGATTCTTTGCAGTTAGGCCAATTTTCACTTCTGGATCGACCTCTTCATCACTTCTTAAGGTGATTGCATTGACGTGTTCATTATGTGCATGAACCATCTTTCCCTTGACAGCTGCTGAAACCTGAGCTACCTGAGTTTCCAGCCTCTTCTGATGAATGCTAAGAGTTTCAATTTTTCCATTTAGGTCTGTGTACATAGCATCCATCTTCCCATTAAAGTCTGCTGTCATCTTCTGCTGTCCCTCAAGAATATGTTCAAACATAGATTCAACCTTGCTTTCATGAGTTTTGGGTGGGTAAGGTGGGTATTGATACCTTCGTTTTACTCATCAGGAGATTGTGCACTGAATCCAGCTTGGCTTGAACCTCAGCAATATGCGATCCATCAACTCCTCCAGCTTGCTTCTTCCGCTCGAAATCAGCATTCTTGGTGCTATTGCTAGACGCCAAGTTCTCAATAAGCATATAAGCATCGTCAGAATACCTGGTGTTGAAATTCCCATTATTCGCAGCATCCAAAGCCATATGATACCTCCAATCAATCCCTTTGAAAAAGATACCCAGCAACTGAACCTTAGTGAACCCGTGATGTGGACAATCCCTCTAATATGACCTGAATCTGATCCAAGCAGCCTTGAAAGCTTCAGTTGGTCCTTGAGAAAACTGGGAGATCTTGTTCCTAAGCTCCTCGGATCTCGCATCATCATAAAAAATTATTGAGGAAGGCATTCTTAGTCTCCTCCCAAGTAGTCAGTGATCCAGGAGGTAACTGCTTCAGCCAGTAAGATGCATCCCCACCAAGAGAGTATGGGAAAAGCTTACAAATGAGGTAATCATTGGACACTCCATTGTACTTGATACTAGTGACCAAGTCTTCAAACCTCTCAATATGATCCATGGGGTGCTCATGAGGAAGACCATGAAAAGGATGCTGACCCGCAAGAGTGAAGTATGCAGGTTTCAGCTAAAAGTCATTCCTCTGGAAAGCAGGTGGACGAATCGCTGATCGATTGGCATAGAACTGATCAGGCCTGTTGTACTCACCAATTGTCCTACCACGATCAACCACATCATTCCTAACATTCACAACAGCTGGAGGGACAATGATGTTTCCATCTCCATTAAGTCGTTGCCCCCTCTCATTGCACAAATGACCCTCTTGGTCTCTCAAAGTCCCAGCTTCATCACGAATCAATACCATTGGATTGTTCATCTCTGATGGCTTCATTGTTTTCCGGTTTGTGCGTTCCAAAAGTGCTAGTTCCTCAAGTGAAAGATTAACTAGCTGAGTGCTCTTGTTTCTTCTGGTTTCGCGATTAGGCATACACCTGAAACACAAAAGTTAAAGCACGTAAGTAACCAAAATTTTAAAAACAAATACGACGAGTATCGACCGACACTGGGTAGAATCGATCGATACCAACGAGCTTAGTCGAAATTCTCGGCTAAAATCTAATGGCGAAATTGAGTCCCCGGCAACGGCGCCAAATTTGATATACTCAAATTAATACCCTATAAGTACTAAAGCAGTCGTTGTAGTATATGTAGGAGTCGAACACAAGAACTCCAGATATCACGCAATAGATTATATAGACTCGAATTAAGCTAAACCAAACAATGTAATTAAATGCAATACGTAAATTAAAACTGTTGTAAGTCAATTGGAAAGAAGATAGGTTCACGGTATTTCTCAGGAATTCAATGAATGTAGATAAACTAACTAACAGGATTCAGATTTAGCGCGGTTCTTGAACTCAAATCACTAAAGTATAGCTAACCAACTCTCGTTGCGAAAACTATCTAAGTCTAAATCCTAGAATTCCAAATCTCTTTGCGAATCCTAAAGTCTAAACCTGCTTTTAGTTCAAGTTTGATTTGTTCACAAAACAACTAAACCAAATCTTTTTGCGAATAGTTATTTTCCTCACCCTAGGTTCTATTAGGTAATTAATCGCACTCTCGTGCCTAATCAATTATCCTAAGATCTAAGTTCCAGATTCGTCAACCTAGAATTAGCTATGAGAACAACCCATGGTGAAGAACTAATTCAGATGGTGAATCCTAATCAATCAATTAACCTAACATTCAGAGAAAACCCTTATGAGAACCCTGAACCTAACAGTTGATCTACTCAGACATGGTGATTAAAACAAGCAACATGATTGAATAGATCATCCAAGAAATCAATAAGAAACATGAGTTCAGAGTTGTCTCTCCAAAAACCAGAGTAAAATAAAGCTTAGCCAACAAAAGTGGCTGAAAAACCTAATGATAATCCTAAAACACGTTTTGGGCTAAATTGTAAATAATAAAGTCTTCTTAGCAATTTTGCAATTCTTCAACTCTTCATAAAAGTCGCGATTTGTGTCCTGCTGCAGTGAGTATCGACCTATACTAATCCGTATCGATCGATACTGAGGCTTCAAATCGACTTTTCAGCTACATGATCTCTGTTTTGCTCCAAAATGCTCCAGAAAGCTCCAATATCTCCAATTATGCTCCAAACGTGCTAAAACCTGTAAAAGACTCTAAAACACTACAAAATAGTAGAAAGGCTCTATAAAACGGACTTATATCATGGCTTAAAAGGGGTAAAAACCATGATATATCAACTCCCCCCAGACTTAGCATTTGCTTGCCCTCAAGCAAATAGAAGACTAAACCAGAGAAAGAGGTTTGAAAACACGGAGACTCACATGTTCATGAAACATTTCAATGACCCTTTTCCCAAGCACCCAAATGTCACCTAACCAGCTCCAAATCTAACCACCATGTACTTCTCCGTAGACATTCGCAGCTTCCCCAGACTACACACATTATTTCGCAGCTTCATTCAATTAAACCCATCATCGTCAGTTTCATCGTTGTGATTAATACCAAGAACCTTCTAGATTCTTTCCCATACAATATCATGACAAGGAACTACCCAATTTCACACTTTTTGTATCACTTTCTCTCCCCCACACTTATTTATTATTTTGTTTTGTTCTCTTTTTTTTTTTCTTTTTAGATTCGCATATACACGTCAAGGTATGAGACGCGAGTATTGATGGTGTTTGCCACCGAATCCCCGGTTCTTCCCTCTCAATATAATGGCATCATAGGAAAATCCTAGCCTCGCTTCCAATCCTCTGTGTGATCATTCCTCACCAAGTAGAATAACGGGATCGCTGGAAACATTCCTAACCCTCTACTTAGGAGAAAATCATCTCATCTTTTCATGCACTTATTTATTAACTTATAATAGGGGAGAGAGATACTGTCACTTTTAAACACATGGGTTCCTTTGTCAGATATGAATGAGGAATCAAGCTCTGTGAATACTAACCACATCGTTGAAGTACAAAAATTTGGCTCAGGATTTAAAAGAACTCTGCTGGAAACATGTGTGTCTTCTAGTAAACTGGTCAGCCTTTGGATTTTTCATTAGTCGATCTGTAACTGATTCTGTAACAGTGGTCACTTAGAAGCAAAGTCAGAACAATAGATTCAAGAACAAGATCATAATCTCTGATATATCATGGTTTTTACCCCTTTTAGGCCATGATATAAGTCCGTTTTATAGAGTCTTTCTACTATTTTGTAGTGTTTTAGAGTCTTTTACAGGTTTTAGCACGTTTGGAGCATAATTGGAGATATTAGAGCTTTCTAGAGCATTTTGGAGCAAAACAGAGATCATGTAGCTGAGAAGTCGATTTGAAGCCTGAGTGTTGATCGATACAACCCTAGTATCGATCGATACTCACTGCAGCAAGACACATGTCGCGACTTTTATGAAGAGTTGAGGAATTGCAAAATTGCCCAGAAGACTTTATTATTTACAATTTAGCCCAAAACGTGTTTTAGCATTATAATTAGGTTTTTCAGCCACTTTGGCTAGAGGGTTCTAACTAAGCATTATTCTACTCTAGTTTTTAGAGAGACAACTCTGAACTCCTGTTTCTTATTGATTTCTTGGATGATCTATTCAATCATGTTGTTTTCGTTCTCCATGTCTGAGTAGATCCACTGTTAGGTTCAGGGTTCTCATAAGGGTTTTCTCTGAATGTTAAGTTAATTAGTTAATTAGGATTCACCATCTGAATTAGTTCTTCACCATAGGTTGTTCTCATAGCTAATTCTAGGTTGACAAATCTAGAACTTAGATCTTAGGATAATTGGTTAGGCACGAGAGTGCGATTAATTACCTGATAGAACCTAGGGTGAGAAAAACAACTATTCGCAAAGAGATTTGGTTTAGTTGTTTTGTGAACAAATCAAACTTGAAATAAAAGTTGGTTTACTTTAGGATTCGAAAAGAGATTTGGAATTCTAGGATTTAGACTTAGATAGTTTTCGCAACGAGAGTTGGTTAGCTATACCTTAGTGATTTGAGTTCAAGAACCGCGCTAAATCTGAATACTGTTAGTTAGTTTATCTACATTCATTGAATTCCTGAGAAATACCCTGAGCCTATCTTCTTTCCAATTGAATTACAACTTATTTAATTTACGTATTGCTTTCAATTACATCTTTTGGTTTAGCTTAATTCGAATCTATATAATCTATTGCGTGAATTCTGGATTTCTTGTGTTTGACCCCTATATATACTACAACAACTGTTTTAGTACTTTTAGGGTATTAATTTGGGCATATCAAATTTGGCGCCGTTGCCGGGGACTCAATTTCGCCATTAGATTTTAGTGAAGAATTTCGACTAAATCGTTGAGTATCGATCGACACCCTAGTGGTATCGGTCGACACCCATCGCGTTTTTCGGTTACTTACGTTCTTGATCTTTCGTGTTTCAGGTTGCATGCCTAATCGAGAAACCAGGAGAAACAAGAACACTCAGCTAGTTGATCTGTCAAACGAGCAGCTGGCACATTTGGAACGCACACTCAGAAAAGCAAAGAAGCCGGCAAAGATTAACAACAACCCAGTGGTTTTTATTCAGGATGAGGCTAGTGCTTTCAGAGACCGAGAGGGTCAATTGTGCAAGGAGAGAGGGCAAAGACTTGATGGAGATGGGAACGTTATTGCCCCTCCAGCTGTTGTAAATGCTGGGAACGCTGCGGTTGAGCGTGGTAGAACAATTGGTGAATGCAACAGACCTGATCAGTTCTACGCAAATCGATCAGCGATTCGTCCTCCTGCCTTTCAGAGGAATGACTTTGAGCTGAAACCTGCATACTTCACTCTTGTGGGTCAGCACCCTTTTCATGGTCTTCCTCATGAACACCCCATGGATCATATTGAGAAGTTCGAGGATTTGGTCTCTAGCATCAAATGCAATGGAGTGTCCTACGACTACCTGTTCTGTAAGCTTTTCCCATACTCTCTTGGTGGGGATGCTTCTTATTGGCTCAAGCAATTACCAGCTGGGTCATTTACTACGTGGGATGAGACTAAGACTGCGTTCCTGAAAAACTTTTATGACGATGCGAGATCAGAAGAGTTTAGGAACAAGATTTCCCAGTTTTCTCAGGGAACGACTGAGGCTTTCAAGGCTGCTTGGGTGAGATTCAGATCGTATCAGAGGGATTTTCCACATCATGGGTACACTATGGTCTAATTGCTAAGTTTCTTTTTCAGAGGGATTGATTGGAGATACCAGATGGCGTTGGACTCTGTGAGCAATGGAAACTTCTTTACCAAATATCCTGATGATGCTTACCCGCTGATTGAGAATTTTGCGTCTAGCAATAGCACCAAGAGTGCTGACATGAAGCGTAGGAAGCTAGCTGGTGGTATGGAAGATTCACATATTGCTGAGGTGCATGCGAAGCTGGATTCGGTGCATAATTTGTTGATGGGCAAGCAGCAGAAGGTTGTTCACTTTGCTGATGATGTCAAAGTTTTCAATGAGGATGAGGTAGAGGATGTTAACTACATTGGTGGTTCTGGTTTTCAGGGTCAGAGGAATCAATACAACAACCGAAACTTCAACAACAACTTTCAGCAAGGAGGGTTCAAATCTGATTTCACGCCCTCAGGTTTTGGAGCGAATACCTATACCCAGAAACCAATGCAAAACAGCGATTACACAAGGAACTATGGGAGTTCGTCCTAGCAAGGTTGAGTCTATGTTTGAGCAGTTTCTTCAAGGGCAGGATAAGATGACAGTGAGCTTTAATGGGAAGATGGATGCTCTGTACACAGATCTGAATGGAAAAATCGAGGCTCTCAGTACTAGCCACAGGATGCTGGAAACTCAGGTAGCTCAGGTTTCAACAGCTGTCAAGGGAAAGATGGTTCATGCACAGAATGAACAAGTCAATGCGATCACCTTAAGAAGTGATGAAGAGGTCGATCCAGGAGTGAAAATTGGCCTAACTGCAAAGAATCTCGTCGATGACGACGATGAGGCTCCCGAATTCGCCCAAGTATCGATCGATACCACCCAGTGTCGATCGACACCAGTGCAGATACTTTCACGGCACATCTCAGAACCCCCAGTGTCGACCGACACCACACCCGTATCGATCGACACCACATCTGAAGAGACGACAGAGAAGCCTTGGATCGATCGACACCAACCTAGTATCGATCGACACCCCTCGCAGACTGAGCCAGAAATTGTCGAGGAAAGGGTTTACAAGCCTAAGGTGCCATATCCTATACCACCTAGACATCTCATGAACCCCATTTCTGCGGAGAAGTTTCTCGCTTTTGAGAAGATGGTCAGGAGGATCCCCCACACTATATCTTTTGAGGAAGCTTTTGAGAACCGTCCTATGGCGTGATACTTCCAAAATTGCAGAGAAACTGAGGAAGAGATGAAGGCACTCTTTATCAAAGCCAGAAGCACACCACCTCTGATGAAACAATTGATTAAGAGGGAAGACCCAGGAATATTCTCAGTTCCATGCTCTATCTCTGGAGTTAAATTCAAAGAGTCTATCGTTGACTCGGGGGCTTGCGTCAATGTCATGTCAAGGGCAATTGCAGAGAGATTGGGAGCTGATATTCATCCGCCCAAGACATCCATCACATACGCAAACTGTATCACCTCACTTCCGCATGGTACAATCCCTGATTTGATGGTCACAGTAGGAGATTGTATGGTTCCTACTGATTTTCAAGTTGTGGAGATGAGTGCAAGATCTACTACGCAGTTGATTCTTGGAAGACCATTCATGGCTACGGTTGGTGCCATTATGGACACACCCAACAAGAGAGTCTCATTCTCATACATTGACAAGGAGGTGTACTACAAAGCCATTCCTTCTGGAAGAACTCCCACATGTGTCTCTTGCATCGATGTTGTCACAGAAAAGACGTTGGCAACTGATCCTTTGGAAGAACCTCCTGACGTACCGACTGTCATGGACATTCTAGATAGACCTTCTGTCATCACCAAGAAAGACGTCAAAACAGCTAAGGCAAAGAAGAAGGTAAAGAGCAAATGAGTAAAAGGTGTTCCCTCTATGACCTTAATCCCACATAAGTGCGATGGGGACTCGATTGAGTACAAGGTGAAGTGCAAAGGAACCTCAAAACCATTCTCCAAGGCTAGAATCATTCTAACTCCGGAGATGAAAGAGAAAGGAAAAGAGGTTATAGAGAGCATGGTGAGTAGAACTCTGAATCTGCAAGTGTCTAGCTGTGGGACTTGCATGGGAGTGAGTTCTCAACCTCGCTCTGACTAATCACCTGAACAAAGTCAAGCTCGTGACGTTAAACAAGCGCTTGGTGGGAGGCAACCCACTGGTGAGTCTATACATATGTGTTTTCTATTTTTCTTGTTTTTGTTTTGTGTTTTGTTGTGTCACGTGAATCAGATTCGGAGGTCCAGTATCGATCGACACCACTTGGCATCGGTCGATATCAGTCATTAAACGTACACATTCTGGACCGACCTCCGTGTGGCGAGCAAATCATTCCATTCCCTCAGTATCGATCGACACCAACTGGTATCGATCGATACTTCGCCGCCCAAGTAAGTTTCCTTATAAACCCTACGGTTTTTCCTTTCCTCCTCATAACCTTCATCGACCGACACACTCTCACCAAATCACCAAATCTTCGTTTCTCCACGGATTTGAGTAATTTTTGTGTCTATCCTGCTCGGATTTTCGTGCTCTTTCACATTCTCTCACTCTTTCACTCGATCATCAAGGTATGAAACACGAATTTTCACTCTTTCAATTCCGTGATACAAGGTTAGATTTTTGACTTTTAGGCTTTTAGAACTAGTTTTGATGGATGATTATCACTTGATTAGTGTGTTTTAGGCCTAGTCGAACCCCACATTGCGCTTAATTACCCTTGGTTTGCACTTTTGGAATTTTCGGATTGGTGTTCTTCGTGATGCTCGATACTTGTATGAGCATCGATCGATACCCCATTGGTATCGGTCAATGCTCACTCTTTCCTTTGGCTGAGATTGCTGTGTTTGAGAGAGATGTTGGATTTATGCTGTGTTTTGTGTTTGTTGATGATGCAGATGGCACCTAAAAAGAGAGCACGCACTGATACCGCATCCAGCTCCAACCCACCAGAGAAAGAATACATGTTGCACGCTCGAGTCAAGTTCTTAGAAGATGGGGTTTGGACAGTGGGAACGGTTATTGCTTGTCTCACCGAGAACCGCTACAAGGTTCGGACAGCGAATTCTACAGACTTCACTGTGGTATTCGGTAGACACTTACGAGACGCACTAGCCGAGGCACCTACGCCTTCAACCCCATTGCCTCCTCGCACAACAGTGCGGTTTCCTTGGCCTAAGCTCAGTGAGAAGGCAAGGATACGTTTGAGGGATGATTACGAAGGTTCATATAAGGAGATCACGGAGAGCAGAGCTTGCACCCACCGGCCTATATCAGAGGAGTGGGACGATTACGATTCGATCTTCTAAAACGCATGGCAAGAGGTTGATGTGCGCCCCACTCGGTTTGTGGACACGCACACTATGCGGCATCTGGGTTTTGACAGGGAGCTCGATGGACTAATCCGAAAGATCGGATTGGGGACGATGCCTACGCGGAAATATGACCTATACCCTGACTTGTTCCGCCAATTCCTTGCCTCTGTTCGCGTCTACTACACTGGTGGGCCTCCAGTGACAGCACAGCAGGGTATTCTCACTTTTCTGATTCGCGGTGTGCGATACAAGATATCTTTTCAGAAGCTCTACGACATCTACGGGTTTAACAAGGATTTCTCGAGGTGTGAGCTTCCTCGCAAGTTCTTGGATATTGAGGCATTCTGGTCTCATTTTGTGCATGGAGTCTATGACAACAAGACCACTACACAGATGGATGTGCGCCATCCTGTCATGCGCTGTCTTGTGAGGATATTGAGCAACACTTTGTTGTGTAAGATGGAGCCAAACAAGATGAGAGTTGCTGAGCTGATTGTTCTGTCTATTGGGATTAGGGACATTATTGACGATGAGGCTTACGAGTGGCCTGAGATGGACCTCGCGGTCAACTTAGGTGCTGTTTTCGCACACCACTTGGAGTCGCCGAAGGTTAAGCCTTTTACAGGACGCGGCAAGGCTTCTAGGACTGCAGCTCGCCAGAAGACCGAGACGGTGGGCAGTCTTCTCACGCCCATATTTCTGCACCTAGGAATCAGGACTACTAGTTGCTCGATCATCACTTCCCGCGAGCTTATGGACGAGGTGCACTTGGAGCACCTACGTTGGCTGAAGCCTCACAGGCGTTGGGTTTTCAGCACTTCTGTTGGGGACTATCTGGTTCAGCTGCCCAACACCGATCTGACAGACATAGGCGGTGACCCTGCTCAGTTGCTTTTCGCCCCTGATCCCACTGACATGGAGCCTGCACCGGTCACTCGACGTCGAGGCTCCGCTACTAGATCACGACCACCTGCTTCTGGCCCTGCTAGGGGTCAACCACGCCGCACGCCTACACGTACTGCTGCTGCGCTTTCTCTTCCTCCACCACCTGAGATGGAGCTGGATCCCTTTCAGTGATATGTAGTCGCAAGTCTGTAGATGATCTGGACCGCCATTTCCAGTTGCAGCTGCATGGCGCCTCA
Source organism: Eutrema heterophyllum (assembly GCA_002933915.1). NCBI lineage: Eukaryota > Viridiplantae > Streptophyta > Magnoliopsida > Brassicales > Brassicaceae > Eutrema > Eutrema heterophyllum. Next base: position 87,654 of record PKMM01048704.1, on the reverse strand, counting down.
GCATCCTGTTTCTTCACGTTCACCGCGCACGCCTCCTGACGTCGGTCCATCTGGCACTGCTGGCGATGATTCTGACGCCACTGAAGAGGATTAGTCCTCTTTCTATCTGATCATCACGTTTGCGGTTTCTTTTTCCCTTTTCTTTTTTTATTTCGTTTGCACTTTTGTGTTTTTTTGTGTCTTTTGTCAGCACTTTCTTATGCTTTTGGACCTGTGGATTTATGCTTCATTGATATTTTGTTGCACCTAACTTGTGTTTGAGTGATCTAACAGTGCCACCATTTAACACCTGGATCGTTTCACACATTTTTGGAGTTACATCTGACCTTAGACGTTGAAAACTCATCACCTGTGTCGACCAATACTTGGTATCGATCGATACCAAGTTGGGTGTCGGTCGACACTCGTACCCCATCTCGGGTAACCTCTTCGTTTTTCACAATTCCGCTTGGTTCATTTAGTTTCTTTCACCAAACTTAGGCTAGATAACATTGGGGACAGTGTTGTTTAAGTCTGGGGGAGGTAGTCGCTGACATTGTGTTTGTTTTTCTTATAGTCAGTCGTTTTTGTGTCAAAAATTGTTTTATTGAGTCAAAACCTGTTGGAGATAATGATCATGTTCTTGAATCTACTGTTTTGACTTTGCTTCTGAGTGTCCATTGTTACAGAATCAGTTACAGATCGACTAATGAAAAATCCAAAGGCTGACCAGTTAACTAGAAGACACACATGTTTCCAGCAGAGTTCTTTTAAAGCCTGAGCCAAATTTCTGCACTTCATCGACGTGGTGAGTATTCATAGAGCTTGATTCCTCATTCATATCTGACAAAGGAACCCATGTGTTTAAAAATGACAGTATCTCTCTCTCATGTTATAAGTTAATAAATAAGAGCTTAAAAGATGAAATGATTTTCTTCTGAGTAGAGAGTTAGGAATGTTTCTAGCGATCCCATTATTCTACTTAGTGAGGGATGATCACACAGAGGATTGGAAGCGAGGCTAGGATTTTCCTATGATGCCATTATTCGCCTACACCCTTTGATACATTGAGAGGGAAGAACCGGGGATTCGGTGGCAAACACCATCAATACTCGTGTCTCATACCTTGATGTGTATATGCGAATCTAAAAAAAAAAACATAAGAAAACAAAAAAAAGAGAACAAAATAAGGAATAAGTCTGGGGAGAGAAAGTGATACAAAAAGTGTGAAATTGGGTGGTTCCTTGTCATGATATTGTATGGGAAAGAATCTAGAAGGTTCTTGGTATTAATCACAGCGATGAAACTGGCGATGAAACTGGCGATGATGGGTTTAATTGAATGAAGCTGCGACATAATGTGTCTAGTCTGGGGAAGCTGCGAATGTCTACAGAGAAGTACATGGTGGTTAGATTTGGATCTGGTTATGTGACATTTGGGTGTTTGGGAAAATGGTCATTGCAATGTTTCAAGAACAGGTGAGTCTCCGTGTTTTCAAACTTCTTTCTCTGGTTTGGTCTTCTATTTGCTTGAGGGCAAGCAAATGCTAAGTCTGGGGGAGTTGATATATCATGGTTTTTACCCCTTTTAGGCCATGATATAAGTCCGTTTTATAGAGTCTTTCTACTATTTTGTAGTATTTTAGAGTCTTTTACAGGTTTTAGCACGTTTGGAGCATAATTGGAGATATTGGAGCTTTCTAGAGCATTTTGGAGCAAAACAGAGATCATGTAGCTGAGAAGTCGATTTGAAGCCTGAGTGTCGATCGATACTACCCTAGTATCAATCGATACTCACTGCAGCAAGACACATGTCGCGACTTTTATGAAGAGTTGAGGAATTGCAAAATTGCCCAGAAGACTTTATTATTTACAATTTAGCCCAAAATGTGTTTTAGCATTATAATTAGGTTTTTCAGCCACTTTGGCTAGAGGGTTCTAACTAAGCATTATTCTACTCTGGTTTTTAAAGAGACAACTCTGAACTCCTGTTTCTTATTGATTTCTTGGATGATCTATTCAATCATGTTGTTTTCGTTCTCCATGTCTGAGTAGATCCATTGTTAGGTTCAGGGTTCTCATAAGGGTTTTCTCTGAATGTTAGGTTAATTAGTTAATTAGGATTCACCATCTGAATTAGTTCTTCACCATAGGTTGTTCTCATAGCTAATTCTAGGTTGACGAATCTAGAACTTAGATCTTAGGATAATTGGTTAGGCACGAGAGTGCGATTAATTACTTGATAAAACCTAAGGTGACCAAAATAACTATTCGCAAAGAGATTTGGTTTAATTGTTTTGTGAACAAATCAAACTTGAAATAAAAGCTGGTTTAGACTTTAGGATTCGCAAAGAGATTTGGAATTCTAGGATTTAGACTTAGATAGTTTTCGCAACGAGAGTTGGTTAGCTATACCTTAGTGATTTGAGTTCAAGAACCGCGCTAAATCTGAATCTTGTTAGTTAGTTTATCTACATTCATTGAATTCCTGAGAAATACCCTGAGCCTATCTTCTTTCCAATTGAATTACAACTTATTTAATTTACGTATTGCTTTCAATTACATCTTTTGGTTTAGCTTAATTCGAATCAATATAATCTATTGCGTGAATTCTGGAGTTCTTGTGTTCGACCCCTACATATACTACAACAACTGCTTTAGTACTTTTAGGGTATTAATTTGAGCATATCAATCTCCAACAGGTTTTGACTCAATAAAACAAATTTGACACAAAAACGACTGACTCTAAGAAAAACAAACACGTTGTCACCAACTACCTGCCCCAAACTTAAACAACACTATCCCCAGTGTTATTTAGCCTAGAGTTGGTAAAAGAAAAACAGAAGAGCTGAGTGAATTGGTGAAAATCGAAGGAGACGTACATGGGTGTTGGTATCGATCGATACAAGGGATATTGGTCGATATAATTTTGACATCGATCGATCTGTTGCTCACGGTCCCTTAAGAAATACCCAGCTCCTTTTGTCGTATGGATGGTGTTGATCGATACCGAGTGGGTGTCGATCGATACTGCTCTTCTGAATCTGCTGCACGTGAAACACAAGACAAAAAACCAAAAATTAAAAACGAAAATAAAAAAAAAGTATGTACAGACTCACTAGTGGGTTGCCTCCCATCAAGCGCTTGTTTAACGTCACGAGCTTGACGTTGCTCAGGTGATCAGTCAGAGCGAGGTTGAGAGCTTACTCCCATGCAAGTTCCACAGCTAGATACTTGCAGACTCAGAGTTCTACTCAACATGCTCTCTATAACCTCCTTTCCTTTCTCTTTCAGCTCTGGAGTAAGAATGACTCTAGCCTTGGAGAATGGTTTTGAGGTTCCTTTGCACTTCACCTTGTACTCAATCGAATCTCCATCACACTTTTGAGGGATTAAAGTCATAGAGGGAGCACCTTTTACTTCTTTTCTCTTCACCATCTTCTTTGCCTTAGCTGTTTTGACGTTTTTCGTTGTGATGACAGAAGGACTATCGAGAATGTCCGTGACAGTCGGCACCTTAGAAGGTTCTTCCAAAGGATCAGCTACCAACGTCTCTCCTGTGACAACAGCGATGCAAGAGACATGCATGGTAGCTCCTCTAGTTGGAATGGCTTTGTAGTACACCTCCTTGTCAATGTATGAGAACGAGACTCTCTTGCTGGGTGTGTCCATAATGGCACCAACCGTAGCCAGAAACGGTCGTCCAAGAATCAGCTGCATACTAGATGTTGCACTCATCTCCACAACCTGAAAATCAGTAGGAACCAGACAATCTCCTACTTCAACCATCAAATTATGGATTGTACCGTATGGAAGTAAGGTGATACAGTTTGCAAATGTGAGAGATGCCTTGGGAGATCGAATATCAGCTTTCAATCTCTCTGCAATTGCCCTTGACATGACATTGACGCCAGCCCCCGAGTCAACGATAGACTCTTTGAATTTAACTCTAGAGATAGAGCATGGAACTGAGAATATTCATGGGTCTTCCCTCTTAATCAGCTGTTTCATCAGAGGTGGTGTGCTTCTGGCTTTGATAAAGAGTGCCTTGATCTCTTCCTCAGTTTCTCTACAATTTTGGAAGTAACACGCCATAGGACGGTTCTCAAAAGCTTCCTCAAAAGATATAGTGTGGGGGATCCTCCTTACCATCTTCTCAAAAGCGAGCAACTTCTCCGCAGAAATGGGGTTCATGAGATGTCTAGGTGGTCGAGGGTATGGTACCTTAGGCTTGTAAACCCTCTATGGCGTCACATCAGGTGTCTTCTCGACTGCATGGTCAGTGTCGATCGATACAGGGTGGGTATCGATCGACACATGAGGGCTTGAGATGTCCCGTGAAAGTACTTGCACTGGTGTCGAGCGACACTAGCTGGTGTCGGTCGATGTTTGTTGTTTCGAAACGTCTTTGGCAGATCCTTGGACGGGTATCGACCGATGCTGGGTGGTATCGATTGATACTGGGGCGATTTCGGGAGCCTCATCGTCGTCATCTTCAGCAAGATCGACGAGATTCTTTGCAATTAGGCCAATTTTCACTCATGGATCGACCTTTTCATCACTTCTTAAGGTGATTGCATTGACGTGTTCATTCTATGCATGAACCATCTTTCCCTTGACAGCTGCTGAAACCTGAGCTACCTGAGTTTCCAGCCTCTTCTGATGAATGCTAAGAGCTTCAATTTTTCCATTTAAGTCTGTGTACATAGCATCCATCTTCTCATTAAAGTCTGTTGTCATCTTCTGATGTCCCTCAAGAATATGTTCAAACATAGATTCAACCTTGCTTTTAGGAGTTTTGGGTGGGTGAGGTGGGTATTGATACCTTTGACTTTGAAATCCAGCACCACCAATGTAGTTAATACCTTTCACTTCATCCTCATCAACAAAGTGAACAGCTTTCTTCGTCTTACCCATCAGAAGATTGTGCACTGAATCCAGCTTGGCTTGAACCTCGGCAATCTGCGATCCATCAACTCCTCCAGCTTGCTTCTTCCGCTCGAAATCAGCATTCTTGGTGCTATTGCTAGACGCCAAGTTCTCAATAAGCACATAAGCATCGTCAGGATACCTGGTATTGAAATTCCCATTACTCGCAGCATCCAAAGCCATCTGATACCTCCAATCAATCCCTCTGAAAAAGATACCCAACAACTGAACCTTAGTGAACCCGTGATGTGGAAAATCCCTCTGATATGGCCTGAATCTGATCCAAGCAGCCTTGAAAGCTTCAGTTGGTCCTTGAGAAAACTGGGAGATCTTGTTCCTAAGCTCCTCAGATCTCGCATCATCATAAAAATTATTGAGGAAGGCATTCTTAGTCTCCTCCCAAGTAGTCAGTGATCCAGGAGGTAACTGCTTCAGCCAGTAAGCAGCATCCCCACCAAGAGAGTATGGGAAAAGCTTATAGAGGATGTAATCATTGGACACTCCATTGTACTTGATGCTAGTGACCAAGTCCTCAAACCTCTCAATATGATCCATGGGGTGCTCATGAGGAAGACCATGAAAAGGATGCTGACCCACAAGAGTGAAGTATGCAGGTTTCAGCTCAAAGTCATTCCTCTGAAAAGCAGGTGGACGAATCGCTGATCGATTGGCATAGAACTGTTCAGGCCTGTTGTACTCACCAATTGTCCTACCACGATCAACCACATCATTCCTAACATTCACAACAGCTGGAGGGACAATGATGTTTCCATCTCCATCAAGTCGTTGCCCCTTCTCATCGCACAAATGACCCTCTTGGTCTCTCAAAGTCCCAGCTTCATCACGAATCAATACCATTGGATTGTTCATCTCTGCTGGCTTCTTTGTTTTCAGGTTTGTGTGTTTCAAAAGTGCTAGTTCCTCAAGTGAAAGATTAACTAGCTGAGTGCTCTTGTTTCTTCTGGTTCGCGATTAGGCATACACCTGAAACACAAAAGTTAAAGCACGTAAGTAACCAAAAAAATTTAAAAAAATACGACGAGTATCGACCGACACTGGGTAGTATCGATCGATACCGACGAGCTTAGTCGAAATTCTCGGCTAAAATCTAATGGCGAAATTGAGTCCCCAGCAACGGCGCCAAATTTGATATGCTCAAATTAATATTCTATAAGTACTAAAGCAGTCGTTGTAGTATATGTAGGGGTCGAACACAAGAACTCCAGATATCACGCAATAGATTATATAGACTCGAATTAAGCTAAACCAAACAATGTAATTAAATGCAATACGTAAATTAAAAGTGTTGTAAGTCAATTGGAAAGAAGATAGGTTCAGGGTATTTCTCAAGAATTCAATGAATGTAGATAAACTAACTAACAGGATTCAGATTTAGCGGGGGTCTTGAACTCAAATCACTAAAATATAGCTAACCAACTCTCGTTGCGAAAACTATCTAAGTCTAAATCCTAGAATTCCAAATCTCTTTGCGAATCTTAAAGTCTAAACCAGCTTTTAGTTCAAGATTGATTTGTTCACAAAAAAACTAAACCAAATCTCTTTGCGAATAGTTATTTTGCTCACCCTAGGTTCTATCAGGTAATTAATCGCACTCTCGTGCCTAATCAATTATCCTAAGATCTAAGTTCCAGATTCGTCAACCTAGAATTAGATATGAGAACAACCTATGGTGAAGAACTAATTCAGATGGTGAATCCTAATCAATCAATTAACCTAACATTCAGAGAAAACCCTTATGAGAACCTTGAACCTAACAATGGATCTACTCAGACATGGTGATTGAAACAAGCAACATGATTGAATAAATCATCCAAGAAATCAATAAGAAACAGGAGTTCAGAATTGTCTCTCCAAAAACCAGAGTAAAATAAAGCTTAGCCAACAAAAGTGGCTGAAAAACCTAATTGTAATCCTAAAACTCGTTTTGGGCTAAATTGTAAATAATAAAGTCTTCTGAGAAATTTTGCAATTCTTCAACTCTTCATAAAAGTCGCGATTTGTGTCCTGCTGCAGTGAGTATCGACCTATACTAATCCGTATCGATCGATACTGAGGCTTCAAATCGACTTTTCAGCTACATGATCTCTGTTTTGCTCCAAAATGCTCCAGAAAGCTCCAATATCTCCAATTATGCTCCAAACATGCTAAAACCTGTAAAAGATTCTAAAACACTACAAAATAGTAGAAAGACTCTATAAAACGGACTTATATCATGGCTTAAAAGGGGTAAAAACCATGATATATCAGAGACATATGCAAAAGAAGTAAAACCTAAGGTAAATGAATGCATAGATGATGCAATGAATGACAATATCAACTCCCCCAAACTTACTCTTTTGCTTGTCCTCAAGCGAACAAACACGAGCAAGTAGGGATAGAGTTTTGAAGGCGGGAGCTCAAATCCACAAGTATCATAAAAAGAAATCAAGCTCAATGTCCAAATTGCTAGTTCTAAGATGCGATCAAACAAGTCTACTCAAAAGGAGCTAGCCATATCCCTTCTCTACATGAATCAAGCCCGAGTCTCAACCTACACATGCCTTTCTCTCGTCCAATCCTTTGACATTCATTGAATTGTTTCAAGTGAATCATGCTTATGCAAGTCAAGTGAATTCATTTGGCCATGGTAAAAGGTCTTGAGATAAAAGTGATCTCAAATGAATGGGGTTACTTCAATGCCAAAGGATCTCTCAAAAAGGAATCAACTAATGCAAAATGCAAAGAGTAAAGCCCAATAGATGCATACAAGGATGACTTCCATCTACTCAATGCCTCATATCGATCTTAACTCCTAATCTCTAAGCCTCAATGATGATCCTTCCTAAGCTACCTTTTTCCACAATGCTACTAGCCTTCATTACTCACTCGGTCTCACTTCTTCTCTTCACTTAAGCACTTAGGGGGGGGGGGGGGTTTTTTTTTTTTCTCCAAATGGTTTGGCTTACAACATTTTCATTCACTTAGCTCTTCTTTCACTTTCCCTAGTCTCTATTTTCTCGCTTTCTTGTACTTTAGCCATTTTCGGCTCCTTTTTAAAACTAGAGACTATTTTTTTTTGATACTTAGAGCTTTTTCAACATTTTTCTTGCCAACCATCTCAACTTTTGTTTATCCCCTATTTTCTTTTGCAAATCTCTTCCCATTTCTACTTTCTCTTGCTTTTCTTTATCCCCAAACTCCCGTCCTATCTAGTCCTAATCTATGTCTAGCCCTTTGAGTTTGGGCTAGTTCTACATGGAAGCTTCTCCTTGTCATTCTAAACTCAACACTTTTTGCCTAGTTGATTCGGAAAATGCCTCACGTCACTCACAAATGGTTTTTGGGTTTGAAGGACGGTTGGGTTATGGGAATGGTTAACCGTTCCGAAAGGGGGAACCGGCTATTCGAGCTAACAACAGTGGTAAAAATGAGGAAGATAGCTCGAATATGTGTATCGGTATCCATGAATCCACATTGACATGCACAACCATGATAATTAATGCGTCAAAACTGAGGTTATCACTTAGGTAGGATTGGATTCGATTCACACTTGCTTCAGCTAAGACCTAAGTAATGAGACACGAGATCAAAACATGGTTCGTCCTTTATTTCAAACACGAGATCAAAGCATCAAACAACTTGCAACGAGGACATTGGAACGAGCTCTTAAGATGAAACTCTATAAGGAAAAATCATCATTGCTCCCTATGCATATGCAATGCAACCTATATGTCACTAGACTCGATCCTATTCGTAAAATGCAAACTAAATGACTTCTTTTTGTGTTTTAAAATTTTCAAATTTTTCGATTTTTTTTTTGGTTTTTCTATGCCTTAGATGAATGCAGGAATGCATGAGACTCAAAATGCAAAATAGAAAAATAAGATCAAAATAAACATGATTAGATGCTGGTCCCTCCCCCAAACTTAAATCACACCGTCCCGGTGTGAAATAAATTCGAAGGAAGAACCAAAAACAAGAGACAAAAATAACTATATAATGCAAGACGCAAGAAAAGAAACATTATGTACAAGGGTGTTGGAGTATTACCTAGTAACCTTGAGATGAGGAGGAAGACCCCATTGAGAAGGAGAGGTTGCTAGAGCACGGTGATGGAGATCTCATGGCCTTTCGTTTTTCCGCTTTCTCTCTACGAGCCAAGGAGCGGCATGCTTCCTCGTGATCCATCATGTCTCTGCCATGCGAGCCTTCGCCAATCTCACGGCGGTTTGTGGCCCGTGTCTCTACGTGCCCGCCACTAGCCGTTTCGCAAGAGCTTTTTGCCTTAAGCTCCTTGATCGTCCCCTTCAAACTCTTGATTATCTTCGCCATCTTTCTCATTGATCGGTCTTGCCACTTGCACCACCTTTGGAGGAGTCTCGTTTGATGGTGTGCGTGTCTAGTGGCAGGATCGCCCATCGCTCCATCGAACGGCTCAAAAGGGTATCGCTCACTCCCGTAGGTGGGCATAGGAAGTGGTGGGCTAGCGGCATCTTCATCGGAGTTGGAGGGTTCTTCGGTCGCACTTGCCCTCGAAGTCCTACTCTTCTCGGCCTTTTCCTTGCGAGGTAGGCCGATAGGTGGATCCATGGCCGGAGTGTAGAGATGGTCCTTGGTGGGGTATAACGTGATGTTCCGCCGGTTTTGAAGGCAAGTGAGATCCGCATTGGGTAGCAAAGCTTGCACCGCTTCATCTCTACCAAGTTTAACGTTGTAAGCGAGCAATGGTCCGATCCTTCCTTTGAGGAACCTCATGCGTATGAGATACGCCTCATCCATCAAATTCCACTCCGCCTTCGTATGCGACAATTTAACCCCCTTGGCTTTTAGTATGGGCGTCACAAGCCAACCAATGCTTATTGCGGATTTCTTGTTCTTGGTCTCGTATACCCACGCTTTGTAGCAAAAGAAACGTCTCACCAAGAGAGTCGCAAGAGACGGGATCCTCTCGCTTCCTCGGAAACCCGTCCGGTTGGGGAAAACCGGGAGAAGGGGTCTTAGCCCGAGAGCCATCAACTCGAGTTCGTCAAGTGTAACCGTACCGAATTCCACCTTGGCGAAGAACATATGGGCCAGCACCTTGTGTACACATCAAGAACACAAATTTTGCAAATTCTCCATCAAAATCACATCCCAACTCAAAGAAAACAGCAATTCAATCATCTCTAGCAAACCCCAAGGTTAAAATCGAGTTAAATGCATCACACAAATACACCCATGGAGTTTCAACTCAAGAACACATTCATGAAATTTTTGGTGAAATACCTTGGGGATGAGTGCTCAATTGATAAAAACAATGCTGAATCAAAAAAGAGAAGGAAAAATCGAGTTCTCAGCACTTTGAATCGCCAAATCTGAGTAACTAGAGCGAAAGTTATGGGCGATGGACTTAGCCGGAGAATAAGGGTTTTATCGCGTCGGGTCGGGTCAGACGGGCCTGGGTTGGATAAAAATGCGCATGAAAGTTGTTGACCCGTGTTGACTTTTTCATACCGATCCGTTTTGGCTCGGCACAAACCGTTTTCTTCCCACCGTTTGGTCTTCGTTCGGAACAGGTTAGGCGGTACTCGTCTTTTCCTCCACACGGCTCGGCTATGGATCGGGACTAACCATCCGGCACAAAACTTCCCCTGTACGCCTTTGGTGTGTCTCCCTCTCCTTCTAGCCGGCTAAAAACTGTCTCGGGTGCATTCCCCTCGGCTAAAACCGTTCCCGGTTTGAGGTATCTCGGCTAGAAGTTGCTCGTCAAGGATTTCTCTCCGTACCGGTCCATCTTGGTGCGGTACTAACCGGGCGGCACAAAATTTTTCGTTTTACCGCTTGATTAGTACTGGCTGGGGATCGGTCGGCATACTTTAATAGATCCTTTCTCATCGATTTATGCCGATCCGTTCCTGCTCGGTGCATTCGGTCGGTACAACCCTCTGGCCCAGTACCGATCCACCATACCGACCCAGGATGTTGCGTATGGTCCTCCGGATTTCCTGTTTTCGCGAACTAATCCTTTGCGCTCGTCAACACCGTCGATCCAAGACTTCGCAACCCGTCAAGATCCTATCAACACTTAAACAAAACATCAAAAAGACCTAGAAAATATAGAAAAACATAAAACGAAAAGTATATACAATGGATAAGCTTGGGGTGTCTCCCAAGAGCACTTTGTTTAAAGTCGCTAAGTTTGACGTTGGTTACCCGCTTAGGCAGAAGGAGGAGCATCATTGAGAGGGAATGAGGTCCCTTCTCCAATGAAGTCATTGGCGAGATATGGCTTGAGCCTTTGCCCATTTGCAACGAATTCTTCCCCGTTCTTGTTCACGAGAACGATGGCCCCAAATGGCCTTACCTCCTTGATTCTAAACGGACCAGACCACCTAGACTTGAGTTTCCCGGGAAACAACTTCACCCGGGAGTTGAACAGTAGCACTTGGTCTCCGGTTCTAAAATATTTCCGTACGAGGTTTTTGTCGTGAAACGCCTTGGTCCGCTCTTTGTAAATCTTCGAACTTTCGTAGGCCTCTAGCCTAATTTCATCGAGCTCTTGGAGCTGAATCGAACATCTTTCTTGCGCGGTTTTGAGATCAAAATTGAGAAATTTAACCGCCCATAAGGCTTTGTACTCCAACTCAACCGGCAAGTGACAAGATTTCCAATAAAAAAGATTGAAGGGTGTTGTCCCAATGGGTGTCTTGTAAGCGGTTCGATAGGCCCACAATGCGTCATCAAGTTTAATGGACCAATCCTTTCTTGAGCTCCCAACGGTCATCTCTAGAATCGCTTTGATTTGCCGGTTAGAAACTTCTACTTGCCCACTCGTTTGGGGGTGATAAGGTGTGGCCACCTTGTGTTTGACTCCATGCTTTTTAAGCAAGCTCTCAAACACCTTGTTTATGAAATGGCTCCCTCCATCCCTTATCACAACCCTTTGGACACCAAACCGCAGGAAGATTATTGTCTTGAACAACTTGAGTACCACATTTGCATCATTCGTCGGGCTAGCAATCGCGTCGACCCATTTAGATACATAGTCAACCGCCACCAAAATATATTTGTTCCCATATGAAGAGGGGAACGGTCCCATGAAATCTATGCCCCACACATCAAAAAGTTCCACTTCGAGGATCGGGTTTTGAGGCATTTCATCTCTTCTACCAATATTCCCCTTTCTTTGGCAAGCGTCACAAGTGGAAACAAAGGCATGTGCATCCTTGAATAGACTCGGCCACCAAAAACCGGATTGGAGAACCTTTGTCGCCGTCTTGAATGAAGCGAAGTGACCTCCATAGGCCGAGCCATGGTAATGGAACAAGATCTCGTTAATTTCTTCTTCCGCTACACACCTCCGATACAAACCATCCGAACACAACTTGTACAAGAATGGCTCATCCCAATAGTACCTCGTGACGTCATGAAAGAACTTCTTCTTCTTATAACCATCCAAGTTTGGCGGCTCCTTACCACAAACCAAGTAGTTCACCAAATCCGCAAACCAAGGTAGCTTCTCCTCTTGCAATCCACTTGCACTCTCAAGACTCTTCACGGCTTCTATTCCTTTCCTCAAGACATTCACCAACATAAGACTTTCTTCGGGAAGTTTGTCGTCTAGACAAGTGGTCCGCCACCCCATTTTCAATACCCTTCTTGTCTACAATCTCCATGTCAAACTCTTGCAAGAGCAAAATCCACCGGAGAAGTCTTGGCTTGGTGTCTTTCTTGGCGTGTATGTACCTCAAAGCTGCGTGATCCGTGTAGACTATGACCTTCGAGCCAACCACATACAAACGGAATTTCTCCATAGCAAATACCACCGCTAACAACTCCTTTTCCGTCGTCGCATACCTTGCTTGAGAATCGTCCAACATCCTACTTGCGTAGTAGATGACATTAACCTTCTTGTCTTTCTTTTGGCCTAAGACCGCTCCAAGCGCGAAGTCACTCGCGTCACACATAATCTCAAATGGTAGATCCCAATCTGGAGCTTGAACAATTGGAGCACTAACCAAAGCCTTCTTGATCTCTAAAAAGGCCTCTAAGCACTCCTCATCAAGGTTAAACTCAATGTCTTTGCAAAGGAGCCTAATGAGAGGCCTTGTGATATTTGAAAAATCATTGATGAAGTGACGGTAGAAACCCGCGTGACCCAAGAAACTTCGGACATCTTTCACCGTCCTTGGCGGTTCCAAACTCACCATGACCTCAATCTTGGCCTTGTCCACTTCAATACCCCTTTCCGAGATCTTGTGTCCTAGCACGATGCCTTCCCGCACCATAAAGTGGCATTTTTCCCAATTTAGCACAAGTTCGTCTCCTTGCACCTTTTTAGCACCCTACAAAGATTGGACAAACAAGAAGAGAACGAGGAGCCATAGACCGAGAAGTCGTCCATGAATACCTCGACTATCTTCTCAATTAGATCCGAAAAGATCGACATCATGCACCTTTGAAATGTGGCTGGTGCGTTACATAGTCCAAACGGCATCCTTCGATAAGCAAAGGTGCCATAAGGACATGTAAATATCGTCTTCTCTTGGTCATTCGGGTGAATTAGGATTTGAAAGAATCCCGAATAACCATCTAAAAAGCAATAAAACGGGTGATTGGCAAGTCTTTCAAGCATTTGATCAATGAAAGGAAGAGGGAAGTGATCTTTCCTAGTGGCGGAGTTAAGTTTTCGATAATCAATGCACATCTTATGACCGGTGATAGTCCTAATTAGTATTAACTCATTCTTGTCGTTTTTTATCACCGTGATTCCACACTTTTTAGGCACCACATGAACTGGGGATACCCATGCACTATCGGAGATAGGATAGATAACCCCCGCATCTAGGAGCTTTAGAATCTCTTTCTTGACCACCTCCTTCAAATTAGGATTCAACCTACGTTGGTGTTCAATGGAAGTCATCGATTCGCTCTCTAGATGGATCATATGTGTGCAAAGAGATAGAGAGATGCCCTTAATGTCACTTAGAGAGTATCCAATTGCCCTTCCAAAATTTCCTTAATTCTTTCAAGAGTGTGGCAATTTCATATTCATTAAGCTCGTCATTGACTATCACCGGGTAAGACTCATTGGGACCTAAGAAAGCGTACCTTAGCCCTTTAGGGAGTGGTTTGAGGTCCACCTTAGGCGCCTTGAGCTCACTCCAATCGTCATCCATGATAGACTTACCATTGCTAGCCTCCATCACGTTCTCATCTTGCTCCACTTCCAAAGCAAAGCTTTCTTGTACCATTCCCAATGTAGAACCGTCTTCACACTTTAACCCTTGAAGACCCAAATCAATGAACGAAACCTCCTTGACCATTGGCTTGTGCGAGTCCAAAATCAACTTGTAGCCTTCACTTTCATCACTCAAGTACCCATGTTCACCTTGGCCCTTGGTCAAAGCAACTTGCAAGCCATCTTCAAGTAGTTCATCCGCCAATTCGTCCATGACCTCGATGTAAAAGCATTGACCGTCTATAGTGGGCTTCTTCATGACGTCATTGATGTTGAACTCAAGCACCTCATCTTTACCCAAGTGCAAGTCAATCTTGCCCTTCCTCACATCGATGATCGCTCCCGCGGTCGCCAAGAAGGGTCTTCCAAAAATCAACGGGTCTTTTGGTTCCTCGTCCATCTCCAAGACTACGAAATCCGTTGGAACAATGAAATCTCCAACCGCGATTGGCAAGTCTTCAAGTAACCCAATTGGCACTCTCACGCTTCTATCCGCAAGGACCAAGGAAATCCTACAAGCTTTGTATTTTGTGAACCCCAATCTCTTAGCAACGGAAAACGGCATTAGACTCACACTAGCACCCAAATCACAAAGACGATTGTCGAATGCTAGAGGACCTAGAGCACACGGTAGAGTGAAGGAACCGGGATCTCCTAGCTTCTTGGGTACCACCTTCTTTTGGATGATGGCGCTACACTCATGAGTCAAAACCACCATGGATTCCATCTCCTTGGCTCTTTCTTTCAAGGCATCCTTGAGGAACTTGGCGTATTGAGGCACAAGCAAGAATGCGCCCACTAACGGCATGGTAAGCTCAACCTTCTCCATTTGTCTATCAAACACCGCCTTGTACTTCTCTAACAATTGCTTCTTGAAGCGTCCGGGAAACGGTAGCTTAGGCACATAAGGTGGTGGTGGGACTAACAAAGTCTCTCTCTTCTTTGGCTTCTCTTGAGCAACAACCTTGGTCTTGATATCTTCAACCCGTTTACCCTTGTCTTTGCTTTCCATAACCGTGTCTTCAACTACCACTTCATCTTGAGTCTCAAGTTCCACCCCCCCCCCCACTTTGGTTCTCAATGTCCTCGTTGAGATTAGGAGGAGCTACTCTAGTTGGCAAAACCGTACCACTCCGTAGGGCGATGGCGTTGACTTACTCCTTGGGGTTGGTCTCGGGCTTTCCCGGGAGTTGACCTTGTGACCGTGAAGAAGAAGCAGTTCCCTTGCTTTCGAGTTGCTTAACCTTGGAGTTCAATGTCTCAAGCTTGGAATTAAGATCGTTGTAAGAACAATCTACCCTTGTATTGATCTCTGTTTGTCCCTTTAGAAGTTGTTGAAACATGGTGTTCAAGTCAAGCTCTTGCGGTTTAGACGTAGTTGCTTGAACTTGGGGAATAAAGCCTTGTTGAAAACCGGGTGGAGCAATGAAAGGTGATTTGGCTTGAAACCCGCCTTGGTTGTTGGAACCTTGACCTTGTTGTGGAGAAGTGAAGTTTCTTCTTGGTTGCCTTGGTTTTGTTGAGGGTACACTTGATCTTGTGGATTCTCCACATTCGGGTTTCGGTAAGAGAAGTTAGGGTGGTTTCGGTAGTTGTTGTTGAATCCACCCCGTTGGGAGTTCCCTTGGTTCCCAACATAGTTAACCTCCTCAAGATTGTTGGATGCCGCATCCTCCTCAATATATCCTTGGTTCTCATCATAAGCATCCACAAAGCTAACCGACTTTTGAGAAGCCACTAGGAGTTTATCGATCAAAGTGGCTTGCATGTCCATCATGGAAGCTTGTTTATCCAACTTCTCATTAAGCGCCTTCATATCCTTAGCCCGTTTGTTCTCATCAAAACCACTAGTGGTTCTTGTGGCACGGTCGTAGTCGTCACCATAAGTACCATCGCTTTGAGCTAGGTTCTCAACAAGCTCTATGGCTTCATTCACATCCTTTGCCAAGAACTTCCCATTGGACGCCGTGTCAAGAAGCATTCTAATCTTTGGCAAAGCACCACGATATAGTGTACTCAAAAGTGAGGCGTCCGAGAACCCGTGGTGTGAGCATTGGGTAGTGTAGCCTCTAAATTGTTCCCAAGCTTCATTAAAAGACTCATGGTTCTGTTGAGTGAAACTAGAGATCTCGTTTCGTAACTTTGCGGTTCGTGAAGGGGAGAAGAATTTGGCTAGAAACGCTCGTTTGCAATCATCCCAAGTAGTGATTGAGCCTTGCGGAAGGCTTTTCTCCCATTGATGAGCTTTATCGCCGAGAGGGAATGGGAAAAGTCTCAACTTGAAACTATCCTCGGAGACACCGTTCATCTTCGTTAAACCGCATATCCTATCGAATTGATCGATGTGGTCATCCATGGCCAATCCGTGAAATTTGTTGTTTTTGACCATGTTAATCAAAGCGGCTTTGACCTCGAAGTTGTTGTTCTCGACCGGAGGAGCTTGGATTCCTTGGCGATTCCGGTGAGCATTCGCGGCATCACCCGCGCCAACTACGTTTTGAGATCTATGAGGGTGGTTTGGAGCTCTCACGTTTTGGGCGGGTGGGTTGGGGTCGTGGCCGTTCCCTCCTTGGCCGTGGTGGTTTCCATTACCAGCTTGCCTTTGGTGAGGAAGGTGGTCCACGTTGTCATGAACGTTTCCAAGTGGAACCTCTTCGAAGTTCTCCATGTTGTCTTCGACTTGATGTTGTCTCACACGTGCTCTTCTTGCTCTAACCCCGCGGTCAAATAAGTGGATGTCATCCCGTGCTTGAACTAGGTTGTCCTTGCCTCGAGAACGGGTATGCATACACCTACAAGATTGAGAGTGAGTAATAGAAAGTGAAAGAGATTAGTAACCAAAAGGAAAATAAGATTTAATCTCAAAAAGAACCTAAATCTTAATGTTGAAATCTAAACTCAATCGGCAACGGCGCCAAATTGATACAAGAGTTTTTGTGTCTCTAGAGGATCAATTACTCTTTACACAAGTAGTATAAGAGGTATCGAACCAATTGGGAGATTTCAAGTCACCAAGAATACAAGGAACTAATTAAGTTAAGCTAAATAGGTAAATTGTTGATTTAGCCAACGCCCTAACAAGATTAAACAAACGCACAAGATGAAACTTAACTAAACAAGGTGTGAATTCAAATAATAAAATCGAATCCAAGGATGGGGTAATTGGATAAAGGCTATTCCATGTCTAATTCATGATGCTCATACACAATCAAGATTAATTTCCAAGGTTAAGACCCTAATTATGACTAATCCTCTCTCGATGTACTAATCACCTATGCTAATCACTAATCCAAGATCAAATTCTCGTTTGTGAACTCTTAATTAGCAAGCATTAAATTCATTTATCAAGATCACCTAAATAATCCCTTAGACAACTAATCTCTTAGGCTAAGAAGGTTATTTCTCTTAGAAAGCTCTCTTAGGCATTTCATCAAACACCTCGTGGGTGGGAAATGCCTTGAGATCAAGTTTGGCTTTCTCAAGCACAATCAAGCTTTAAACACACTCCCTAAGAGTAGGAAACTAATTATCTATCCCTAAGCATCACAAATTTTCCATGGAAATCACCTAATCCTAACCCATCCCTAGATCCTAGGAGACTACTCAATAATCATGATGGACTCAACAAATTCTATGAAGAACATGTTAAATCCCATGATTAGATGATTGGATAATTAAGAAATGAGATTGAGAAGAAGAGATCGAGATATAAACTTAGATTGCATAAATTAAAAGGAGAATCTCTCTTACAAAATACTTATAACACTCAAAAGGGAGGTTTCTTAGCATAAGAAAAGACATAAACAAGAAAATTAGGTTTTTAGATATTTATAGTGAATAGTGCGAACCGGGTCAACTCAGAACAAACCGGGTATTGACCCGGTCGGGTCTGGGCAGAATCGTGGGAATAAGTTTGTACCGACCGATTCTGGGTCGGTACAAACCATCCGGCACAAAACTTCATCGCTTAAGTCAGCTGGGCTCTGGGTCGAAGCAGGACATGTTTTGGCCGACAGGAGTGAGGATCAGGTCGATGCATGGCATATTTTGGCCGACAGAAATTGACCTTCGTGAACGCTGAGTTAGTACCGTTCGGTAGTACCGGCCCAGAACGGGTCGGCACTAATCTTCATCGTGCAGGTTGGATAGATGCTTGATGCGGAGTTAGCTGACTAATACGAAATCTGGTCGTGCGCGGGACGTGCTGGATCGTGTGCGGTATGAGTTTGAGCCGGCAGAAGTTCATTCAGAGTGATCGCCATTTAGTGCCGCTCGGTAGTACCGACCCACGGTCGGTCGGTACTAATTTCCTTGAGGGATTGTGCCGCTTCATTCCAGACCGGTATGGGAGAGCTCTTCAGATCGGCATAAGCCTCAGTACCGATCCAGTGTGCCGCTCTAGAGTCGGTCGGTGTGGGGCAAGAGAAAGGAGCATCTAGTGAATCGTCTTCGATCCGGGTGAGTGTGCCGGTCGGTTCTGGAGCGGTACGAATTTGGTTGTGGGTCGGCATAAGCCTTTGTCCCAATACCGATCCGTTGTACCGGCCCAGAATGCGTCGGTACTGTCTCCTGAAAACACCATTTTTGCCTTGGCCATTTCCTCTTGCTTCAAATCCGATCAAGCTTGATTCCAATGTCACCAATCACCTCCAAGATGTCTCCAAATCCCTAGAAATCACTCCAAAACATGCAAGACTCACTAGGACCTAATGCAAAACACCTTAAACCCTAATCAAGACTAAAACACCGAGAAAATGCTATGAGACATATGCAAAAGAAGTAAAACCTAAGGTAAATGAATGCATAGATGATGCAATTTATGACAATATCAGACCTGCAAGGAGATAGTCGTCTTTGAGATAGAGAGGAGGAGGCGTTGAGGAGATCATCATTCGATCTTCGTCTTCATCCTTGTTGTTTGTTATTCGCTATTTTGTTTCTTTATTTCTGCTATGATTGAGTAGTTTCTTATTATTGTTACGCTATGATTGAGTAGTTTCCCATTTGAGTTTAAATGGATTTTTCAAAGGGATTCATGGATTGATTACTAAGTTGCTAGATTAGGGTTTATCTTTAGAGTTCTTCATCTAAGTTTCTGTCTATTTCTTATTGCTTGATTGAACATCTAGTTACTGCTTTTAGGTACGTAGGCGGCGAAGCAAGCCGCCGAGCAGAGCATAAATCCTCCCGTTGTCGAGGTGGTGATCTCGGGTACTACTGTTCCTGCGGTGAATGCCGATGATGCCCGGGAAGACATAGCTGACCCTCCGGTGGCGAGGAGAGAAATGTGTCGATCCTCCCCCAGGCCTCTGAATTGCCTCTAGCTCCAGCGACGTGAGACCGAGCTGAGCCGGAAGCGCCCTTCATCGCAGAAAGATCAGGGGAAAGTGGCCGAGAAGAAACAGCGTACCGCTCGTTCCATTGCTGATCCTTCGCCTTCTAGGACTATCATCGACGACTCTGCTATGTCAGCCACTCTCCTTTCCGCGTCGAGGAGGAGATTGATAGGATTGAGACTTGCTTAAGAGATGAGCTTAAAGTTTCTCCTATCTCGGAAGGTCCATGATATAAGATTGAATCCACAATCTTATTAGATGATATAAGATTAAATCCACAATCTTATTAACACAAGGTAATCAAGAGATTACAAGCTTTGTTGCGGAAGTGGGCGTGATGTCGAGATGGAAGGTGGTGGTTTGATTGACTCTCTCAATCGATGGGGGTAGATTGACTCTCTCAATCTATGAACGAAATAGGTTGTTTGAATCACACAAACAAGCTAAGTCGCAGCCTCTAAAGAGTTAAGTGAATCGCACACTTAAAACTAAAGAAAAGAACAATTCTCGCAAAGACACCCTTTGGAAGAAAACAAAATTACTTGTATTAATTTTGATTGAAAGGTGATTTGTACAAGTGACTCTACTGAGCTTTATATAGAGCTCTTACACGAAATGAAACAAAGATCTAAAAACCTAAAGACTTGCGGAAATACAAAAACTAGCTGTTAGGCTCTTAATGATCAATTCGGCCAAATGAGGAATGTGTGATGTCTCCTTTGTATATGGACGGTTTGAGGGGATATGTAAGCTTCTCTGGAACATTCTGATCTTCATGAAGGTCATCCAGGTCGTATCATTCAAAGGCAAGGAGCCGTTGGTGAGTTATGACTCCAAATGTTAACGCAGCCATAAAAGGGAAGTTTACTTGCAAGGGGATCCGCCTGATCCTGTGTGTGTTGGTGCATGGTAAGATGTTTACAAGCTTCCTTAGTTTCCTTAGAGTCCCTCCTGGTCGCCATAGATATGTTTGCAAAGTATAGCAACCATTGGATCTAGGACTTCCCTTAAACCGAACCAAGTCAACCCGTTTTGGGAAAATGGGTGTAACTTGAGGATCCGATGGGCATTTCGTTCGATCCTTGGCTTGTTGGATCCAAGAGAGGTCCAGTGATATTCTCCAATTGGTCTTGGGTTGAGATTGTTGCTGAGTTGGGCTGTGTAGCACAATCTTTGGCCTGGTCGCTGGATTGAGTCCAAAGCAGGTCCATCGATTTGTAAAATCGATAACTCTCAAGTATGAACCGGGAATGACATGGATCCAATTTTTGGTTCTTTTCTGATTGATCAAGATTCCAGACCAAGTCGTTTTGTAGCTTAATTTCTCCCGGTTCGGTCGGAAACCTCCAATCAATGCGCCTATGTCCAAATCGGGTAATTTGGGGAACACCCGATTTGTAAATTGCATAACTCCTTCGTCCGGGATCCAATTGGACTGATTCCACTTCGAGGCCTGCTCTGGTTGAGCTAAGAATGTAGTCCAAGTGGTTTCATGGCCTGAATCGTTGTGGTTGACGCAGAATGAAACGGATGTTGACCATATGTCCTTTTTGGCTTCAATTCCGTGTGGGCTTAGAATGCAAGTGAGCCAAACTTGGCTCATTAAAAACCTATCCTTGCAAAACCCATTGGGACAAAAACAAGGATAGGGAAAAAGAGTGCAAGATTGGATCACAAGCCCACACAGCTTCTTTGGACTTGGATCACCGTCAATGTAGATGTAATCACCTCTTTTCCCTTTTCGGCGCAAGTACTTAGGCTGAGCACATATTGGAACAAGCAATATCTCTTCGTCTTCATGCTTGCCCTCGGGTGCAAGCTCAGCTACGAGCTCACGGTCTACGTTGTTTCTGATGTCCTCATCATACCCTCCCCCTTGGAAAGGTTTCGTCCTCGAAACTCCTAGACCTGCACCAAGATAGAGCAAGTTAGTATCTTCGTAAAGAAGTGTCTAGAAATTTACCTCGGGGAATTTTTTTGTTGCGATTCCGGTGGGATTGATGTTGAGCATCTGGTGGTTCTTCTTTGATCAGCAAAGAGGCAATGACTCCTCTCCAAGGTGTGTTGCTGACTTTCTTGGGCAGCAAGGTAGTCGTTTTGGTGAAAACTCCTTTTTCACAAGTAATGTTGCCATTGATCTTTTGCGGTTTTGGTTCTTGTTGCTTCTCTTTGGTACCTGAAATATTCTCTACACCTTTGGCAAGAAGCAAGCATGTTATGGCAGTCATGGAATTATCATAAACAACATAGCAAAATTCAGTTTGAGTCAATTCATCTAGTTCCTCTTTTACGTGTGACTCAAGATAAGAATTCTGGTTTATAGATTTTTCCACCAAAATTATTTTTCCATCAGATTCTATTGGATTTAGCAAGTTCATAAGCACATCTATTGATTCATTAGAAATGTAGGACAGTAAGGGATTACTTACCTGTTCAAAACTCTCGATGAGTTTTGCTTCCTTCGTTGCCACGGTATATGCTTGATTCGGTGGCTCTTCTTGTAACAGTATGTTGCTAGTGCCAATTTCATCATTTTCAGTGGCTGTCTCGGGGTCTACTACTTCCATTGTATGCTCCACTTCATGTCGTGGACCTGCATTATCAACTTTTGGCAAAGACAAGCGTAATATACAAGAATTGGGAATTTCACAATGCATCTCATCTTTTTCTACTTCTTCTTCCTTTTTCGATTCAATTAATGAAGTAGCTTCTATTACTCTAGCTGGGCACGTCTTAGCAAAGTGTCCTCTTTGATGACATCTATAACAGATCGTGTCATCTACTTTAGAGAGTTTAGAAGACTTACATCGCTTTGCTTTGTGTTGCGGCTCAAATGTCGGTTTTGTGCCTCTCGGGTGAGCTATGACCGGTGGGCTGGGATTTGATTTAACTTATGTAGCTGCCACTTGTTTCGTAGCCCTTGTCTTCTTCTCCAAGATGCTTTGAAGCACTTTCTTTGGCTCGGGACAGTAAGCGTTCTTGGTCAAGAATAGGTTGCGGTTTTGGTGTTGACATCGAACATTTCGAAGTTGCTTGGAACAGATGCCTCTTGGGAGTGTAGTTACGATTGTAGGATGTTGGTACAAACTCCTTATACATATGGTGCTTGAGTTCACCCCAAGTGATGATTGGATTATGATAGTAGCCTCGAACTTCTTCTCGTTGCCACCACGTAGAAGCTTCTCCAACAAGTGAGTCAATTGCGCATGATAGTCTCTTCTCCTTTGGGATGTTTTGGGACCGACACCAATTCTCCATTTCCTTTTCCCACAGTAGATAACCTTCTGGACCTTGTTCTTTTTCATGACCTGAAAAATAGATGTGGCGTGGCTCACAATGTGCCTCATCATCCGTGGTTGCATCATATGGCTCGTCTAGAGTGACATTGTTGATGTTTGCTTGGCTCGGCTCTTGAACCTCCTCTTCAAACTCTGATTCGTCAACCAAAGTATCTTCTGGCTCTAGCTCGTCTACCTCATGCTCGGTCTCATCTCCCATGTTAGTTTCTAATTTGATTTCGTTGTACCAAGGCTCGCCTTCATACGAATCAGTTTCGCCTAAACTGATTTGAGAGTCGGTTTCTTCACACCAAGGTTTTTGGTATGGCTCTTCGAACTGATCATGTTCTTCTTCATGAGTGAACTCTCCATGTCCTTGTTCACTTTCGTGGTCTCCTTCTTCTAGACTGATTTGAGATTCAGTCTCGTCTTTCCATGAACGATCTTCTCCTATATTGCCTTCTTGGTCGGTCTCTTCTTCACTTGACCAAGTCGAGTGATCGGTGTGGTTGTCTCGCCTACAGTATGGTGGCTCTGGTTCAAGCTCATCTCCATCAGAATCTCCTCTATAGTAAGAGCTTGAGTAATCATCTCCTGGCCAAGGTGGTGTATCACAGTCAGTCTCCTCATCGGTGAAGACTTGTTCTTCTTCTCCTTGACTCCAATGATCTTCGTAGGCTTGGGAAGTGTCTTCTTCCTCTGAATCTCCCATGGTGGCTGCTCCTTACAGTTTGTACCTCGCAAAAGAACAGAGAAAAAATGAATCAATTTCGTTTTTAGACAAGAAAGGAAAGTAAGAAAATGCAAAAGATCACAAACAACGGTTTTGTTTACCCTTTTTTTGTTTGACTAAATAAATTTCAAAAGTTCAAATAAACATAGGGAAAAATTATTATTTTGATTTTCTGGTTTTAATAAAAAGATTTCGACAAAAGCAAGGAATATTTTTTTATGGTTTTCTTTTTTTTATGATGAATTAAATAGCAAAATACTCAAAACAGGAAATTTTTATTTTGTTTTTGGTTTATGAGAAATCAAAACAAATGAAAATAACAACGATTGATAAGATTGACAAATTAAAACTTTTTATGGGTTTTCTGATTTAAGAGAATTCAAATAACAAAATATGAAGAACAAAATTGAACAAAAACGACTTTTATGATTTTTTTTTTTTTTTTTTTTTTGAAATCGACAAAACAGAAAATCAAACGAACAATGGAAAAGATAGTTAAGGGAACGAGTTCACCTTAGGGATAGGAGCTTTTAAAGCTCTGATACCAGATGATATAAGATTGAATCCACAATCTTATTAACACAAGGTAATCAAGAGATTACAAGCTTTGTTGCAGAAGTGGGCGTGATGTCGAGATGGAAGGTGGTCGTTTGATTGACTCTCTCAACCGTTAGGCTCTTAATGATCAAATCGGCCAAATGAGGAATGTGTGATGTCACCTTTGTATCTGGACGGTTTGAGGGGATATGTAATCTTCTCTGGAACATTCTGATCTTTATGAAGGTCATCCAGGTCGTAGCATTCAAAGGCAAGGAGCCGTTGGTGAGTTATGACTCCAAATGTGAACGCAGCCATAAAAGGGAAGTATACTTGCAAGGGGATCCGCCTGATCCTGTGTGTGTTGGTGCATGGTAAGATGTTTACAAGCTTCCTTAGTTGCCTTAGAGTCCCTCCTGGTCGCCATAGATATGTTTGCAAAGTATAGCAACCATTGGATCTAGGACTTCCCTTAAACCGAACCAAGTCAACCCGTTTTGGGAAAATGGGTGTAACTTGAGGATCCGATGGGCATTTCGTTGGATCCTTGGCTTGTTAGATCCAGGAGAGGCCCAGTGATATTCTCCAATTGGTCTTGGGTCCAGATCGTTGCTGAGTTGGGCTGTGTAGCACAATCTTTGGCTTGGTCGCTGGATTGAGTCCAAAGCAGGTCCATCGATTTGTAAAATCGATAACTCTCAAGCATGAACCGGGAATGACATGGATCCAATTTTCGGTTCTTCTCTGATTGATCAAGATTCCAGACCAAGTCGTTTTGTAGCTTAATTCTTCCCGGTTCGGTCGGAAACCTCCAATCAATGCGCCTATGTCCAAATCGGGTAAATTGGGGAACACCCGATTTGTAAATTGCATAACTCCTTCGTCCGGGATCCAATTGGACTGATTCCACTTCGAGGCCTGCTCTGGTTGAGCTAAGAATGTATTCCAAGTGGTTTCATGGCCTGAATCGTTGTGGTTGAGGCAGAATGAAACGGACGTTGACCATATGTCCTTTTTGGCTTCAATTCCGTGTGGGCTTAGAATGCAAGTGAGCTAAACTTGGCTCATTAAAAACCTATCCTTGCAAAACCCATTGGGACAAAAACAAGGATAGGGAAAAAGAGTGCAAGATTGGATCACAAGCCCACACAGCTTCTTTGGACTTGGATCACCGTCAATGTAGATGTAATCACCTCTTTTCCCTTTTCGGCGCAAGTACTTAGGCTGAGCACATATTGGAACAAGCAATATCTCTTCGTCTTCATGCTCGTCCTCGGGTACAAACTCAGCTACGAGCTCACGGTCTACGTTGGTTCTGATGTCCTCATCAGTCCAGGGAATTCTCCGCGCGATGACGAACCGACTGATCCTTCCGCGACTGGGGCTGCTGCGATCGAGCCGGTTGATCCTGACGTGAACCAAGTATAGTAGTTTTCTTTTGTAAGGTTCTAAAAGATTTGTTTCTCTTCGTTTTGCATGTACTTTTTGAACATATGTCTGGACGACTTTATCCAACAATGTAGCTTTTGGTCTGCATTGCGTTCCTATTTTTGCTAAGGTTTTAACCGGTTAGTTTAATAAGAAAGAGGTGTAGTTGTCTTTGTAGGGATTGGTTGCCGAACCGTTTAGAGTAGATGAAGTAAATCCGAAATGTATTTCGAATTTCCTACGAAGTGATGTTCTGAAACGATCCGCTTAGTATTGTATGTCGAGATGTTTAAGACCAGTGTGCTATGAAGCGAGCGATAACTGGGTTTAGATTTTACTTCGGTTCTAAGGTTTGTGATGTAGACTCGGCTTTTGTTCCCGTTTCGATAGTAAAATAGTTGTTTGGTCGAGATATATCCTTTCCTTTCTCTAGTCTGGATATATCCGCCTAAAATTTATATAGCGCGTTTTAATCTGTGGTGGATTGTAGAGGAACCGTGATCCATTTTAGGATGGTGGTTAGGATCCAAAGAGGATGTAAGAGCTCGTTGTTGTGGCCGGCCAGCAACAGACGAGAATGACGATTGTAAATGCAATATATATTTGATAAAATTTCTGAAAATGAAAAATCGCGTTTACAAAAGATGGGAGTATACGTATACGTACCCACCCCCCACCCCCCGTTTTAGAGGGGGGACAACTGAACCTTTCCGAAGATTGGTTGCCTACGTACCCTTTACAGGGATCAAGCTGTCTCGTAGTTCGTTTTCAGGACGTGGTGGTTTTAGTGATAATACTTCTTGAGGTGCGTTGCGTTCCATGACCGTTGGATGGGAACGTCAGACATGGTGGCGAGTTCGTACATTTCCGGTCGAACCACTTTAGTGACTTTGTATGGCCCTTCCCATTTGGCTCCTAGCTTACCGGCGTTGCGCTTTGCTGTGTTTTGAATAACTTTGCGAAGGACTAGGTCTCCTTCTTTGAACCTTCTAATCCAAACGTTTGAGTTGTAGTACTTAGTGGTTGCTTGCTGGTAGTTCTGTATACGAATAAGGGCTTGGTCGTGGCGTTCATTCAGTAAGTCCAGTTCATCGAGGAGCATCAAGTGATTGAGCCCCCTTTGCCCGGGTAGGACTCTGCAACGTATGCCAGGAATTTCGACCTCGGGAGGAATTACGCATTATGTCCCGTATACGAGGGCGAAGAGTGTCTCGCCCGTGGCTCGGCGAGGTGTAGTTCGGTAGGACCAGAGTACGCCTTCGAGTTTGTCGGCCCAGCGGCCCTTTTTCTCGTCGAGACGTTTCTTCAGGTCGTCGAGGACGGTTTTATTGGCTGCTTCTGCATGTATGTTGCCTTGCGGTCGGCGTGGTGTTGACGTGTTTAGTCGTATCTTCCATTTCTCGCAGAACGCCTCAAACCTTGTTGAGATAAATTGCGAGCCATTATCTGTGACGATTTCGTATGGGACTCCATGTCGACATATGATGTTCTTCCTGACGTCCTTGATGTTAGCGTAAGAGTCTGCCTCGACCCATTTGGAGAAGAAATCTGTTAGGACTAACAAAAATCTTTTTTGCTTCAATCGGTGGAGCGGACCGATGATGTCCATAGACCATCTCATGAACGGGTGGGACGAGGAGATTGATGATAGCAACTCAATGGGTTGGTGAATTGTTGGTGCATGTCGTTGACACTTCTCACATTTTGCGGAGAATTTCTCGCAATCTTTCACCATGGTTGGCCAGTAGTAGTCGTGTCGTTTGATTTTTACCGCAAGGGCTCTCCCACTGGAATGGTTTCCACAAGATCCGCTATGGACTTCTTCCATTACTTTCCTTGCATGGGTGTCTTCGACGAAGGTCATTAGGGGCCCTGAGAACCTCCATTTGAAAACGTCTCCGTTTAGCAGGATATTCCAGGCTGCCTGAGCTTTGAGTTTTCGGGCAGCCCATCTGTCTGGTGGTACTTCTCCGTCCATGACGTAAGCGCGAATAGATCCCATCCATTCTTTATCGCTGCCGTACTCCCCTTCGTGTTGCACATCCATGTCCATATTAATTGCCGCGTCGTTGACAGGTGGTTCATCTGGTGCGTCGATTGCGTTACGATCCTAGTTGGGTCGATGCTCGGATTTTCGATGAACTCAACGGGGATCACCCTTTTTAGACCGAGGTCCGAGGTTGACGCTAGGGCGGCCAGGGCATCAGCTTGAGTGTTCTAGCCGCGAGGGATTTGGGTGAGTGTGAACTCGTTGAATCGCTTAGCCGATTCCTGGACAATCTTGAGGTAGGCCTCCATCCTCTCGTCTCTTGCTTTGTATTCTCCATTGAACTAGTTTGCCACTAGCTAGGACTCGCAGAAAGCACTTAAATTCGATATTTTTATCCCGAGAGCGAGTTTTAAACCGGCGATTAAGGCTTCATTATTAGAAGCTGGGAAAGTCAGCCGGAATGACTGCTCTTAGATTTCTCCGGTTGGGGATGTCAGGCGAATTCCTACTTTGGACCCCTGCTTTGAGGACGAACCGTCGACATGGAGAGTCCAGGTGGAATTGGGGATTGGTTCTTCAGTTCCTTCAGCTGGGAGTTCGATTATGAAGTCTGCGAGTACCTGGGACTTCGCGCAGCTTCTGTTTCGGTACTCGATGTCATATTCACTGAGTTCGACGACCCACTTCGCTAGTCTCCTTGATTGGCTCAGGCTGTGTAGGATTGTTCGCAACGGGAAAGTGGCCATCACCACGATGGAATGCGATTGGAAGTATGGTCTTAACTTTCGAGCTGACATAACTACTGCGAGCGCCAAGTTTTCTATCAGTGGATACCTGGTCTCCGCGTCGGTTAAGGTCTGGCTGATGTAGAAAATTGGCTTATGCTCTCCTCGTTCTTCCCTGACAAGCACTCCGCTGACGGCTGTTGCTGACACGGCAATGTAAAGAAATAAAGGCTCGCCTTCGACTGGTTTGGCAAGGATAGGCGGGCTGGCCAAGTATCGCTTCAGCTCCTGAAAGGCGTCCTCGCATCGATCCGTCCATTCGAACTTCTTATTGCCGCGTAGGGTGTCGTAGATCGGCAGGCATTTGTCAGTAGATCGTGAAATGAAGCAGTTTAAAGCTGCGACCCGTCCAGTCACGCGTTGGACTTCGCGCTTCGTCTTTGGTGATGCCATTTCAATCAGCGCGTTAATCTGCTTTGGGTTCGCCTCTATACCTCGTTAAGTAACGGGGTATCCGAGCAATTCTCTGGAAGTCATGACGAATCTGCATTTTGCCGGATTCAACTTCATGTTGTGCAGATTCAGTTGTCGTAAGCAATCTCGCAGATGTTCGACGTGATTTTGTTCGTCGAGTGACTTGACTAGCATATCATCGATATAGACCTCCATTGTTTTGCCAAGCTGTTCAGCAAACAACTTGTTGACCAGCCTTTGATACGTTGCCCTTGTGTTTTTGAGTCCGAACGGCATCACTTTATATCAATATATTCTGCAATCGGTGATGAACGCAGTTTTTTCTCTGTCGTCGGGGTGCATCAGGATTTGATTGTAATCAGAGAAAGCATAGGAGTTTATTGTCAGCGGTTGCTTCGACGAGTCTGTCGATGTGAGGCAACGGGAAACTGTCTTTGAGGCAAGCCTTGTTTAGGTCAGTAAAGTCTACGCACACTCGCCATTTGCCGTTCTTTTTCTTCACCACGGCAGGATTGGCGAGCCAATCGGGGTACTTTTCTTTGGCGATTGAACCGACCTTCAACAGCTTTTCTACCTCGTCATTTATTGTTTTAGCTCGTTCTGGTCCCATCTTTCTTCTCTTTTGATTGACGGGTTTGAAAACGGGATCCACATTGAGTTCGTGGCAGGCAATGTCGATGCTAATCCCTAGCATGTCTTATGCGGTCTAGGCGAAAGTCTTTACGTTATCTTTCAAGAATGAGATCAATTCTACGGATGGGCTCGTCCAGTGTGGCTCCAATTTCGACGCGTCGCTCTGGGTGGTCATCGTCGATACATATTGAGGTCACGGGCTCGCAGGTCGACTCGGCTTCTTCTTGGCGAGCTTCTGTGATCTGTAATTGCTATAAAAGCTTGGATAGATCCTTCTCGGATTCTTGGTATGTCTTCATCCTCTTCGGATTTGCCTTTACATTCGTTACCGGGTTCCGAAGCTTGTGCTCGGCGAGGAAACAGATTCAAGATTCCTTCTGGTTGCCCTAGATCGTTTGAATGCCATCAGAGGTCGGAAACTTGATACAGAGGTGATAGGTGGAGGGAATAACTCGCATGGAGTTTATCCATGGGGTTCCCATGATAACGTTGTATATTGCCGGGTGGTCCGCCACGGAGACCTCCA
The DNA here is from genome assembly GCA_002933915.1 of Eutrema heterophyllum. Lineage (NCBI taxonomy): Eukaryota > Viridiplantae > Streptophyta > Magnoliopsida > Brassicales > Brassicaceae > Eutrema > Eutrema heterophyllum. Next base: position 57,867 of record PKMM01048704.1, on the reverse strand, counting down.
TGATTTTTGTTATGCCTTTCGCATGTACGGGAAGTCTAATGATTCCCAGAGTCATCGTTGTTACACCGTTAAACCCTGTCAGTGGCCTCGGGTCGGCTATTATTTCCGTCAACTTGATATCCATCTATTTTAGGGTGTCTCAAAAAATAACAATGACCGAGCTTCCTATGTCGATTAGTATCCTTGCCACGTCGTGATCTTGGATAGTTAGTTCGACAACGAGGGGGTCGTTGACGTTAGATTCAGCAGGGTCAATAGATTCCATCGGCTCGTTTCCAAGTAGAGAGCTCACATAGTCTGACGGAATAGGAGAGAGTTTCAACTCGTCCCTCAGGTCGGTGATAATCCTCTCGAACTCCTCATCTGCACCCACCAGATTGACCCTCCATTCATTCAATTTCGCCTCCTCGTCATCCAGAGCCAGAGCATTTTCCTTACGGAGTTCAGAAATGAGTTGAAGGTTACCATTAACCTGCGCCAAGTCAAGCTCTTTATCCTTAGCATCTTTCAAAACCGCGATGCTCATCTCCACTTTAACGATCCGGTCTCGAAACTTCTTGGAAAGTTCCCGCCTCGACTCTCTCCGAGCTTTCTTGACGTTAGCCTCGTGCAGAGCCTCCTTCGCTTCAAGTTATCTCTTCAAAGAAGCCACCTCGGAAGCGCTCCTCATCCTGGCATCTTCCAACCAAAGCGCCATATTTGCAGATCGAGTCGATTCCTCCTTCAGAACTTTCTTCTCGTCTTCAAGAGTCGTGATCATAGTAGAGGCTAGAACCAGCTTCTTCTCTGCCTCGCCGAGTTTGTTCTTCATCATCGAAGCATCTTTCCTCGCCTCGTTAACTCGGTTCTTATCCTTGCGAGCATCCTAATCATACGCAGCGGCCATCTTGTTTATATGCGTCACAAACTGTGAAGGAAACAATAATTCAGGATTGAACCGAAACTTAAGAAACTCTACAGAAAAGTCAAGAGCATACCTTGGTGCCTCGCTGAGACATATCAGCGTACAAATTTCCCTCTGCAAGGGTGTCGGTAGGAGGAAGTCGTACCCTGGAGCTATTGACCTTCGAAAAGAGCAAAGCATATGCAGAAGCATCATTATCGACGGGGCATACGTCGGTACGTCAGTAGGAGGAATCGAGCATCGTTTCTTCCTCTCGATATGGTCACCTACAATGGCCTCACTCTCTGAGGCCAAACGCTTTCTTCCCGACGCCTCGCCATGCCTCGTCAAAGCAGAATCAGAAGGTCTAGTAATTTGGGGAAGAGCCAACACAGAGTTCTCTCTCCTTGCTGCACAGACCAGGCGGCTCGGAAGAGCCAATAGGATTCCCCCTTGCCTCCTCGGTAGCAGTCGCCTCGGTGAAAGCCACCTCATGAAATGATGCCTCGTTCGCGATCGTCTCGACAGTGACAGGTATCGCGGAAGCCTCGGCCGTTTGTCTCGCTGCCTCTCTCGCCTCCCTTTCTTTCTTCTCACGGATCGAAAACCTCTTCACCATGACTGATTTGATATCCTCTGAAGACTAAGATTCTGAGCTGACAGGGGCTCTTACGTGAAAAGCTCGGGATCTCTCAATTCTTTTTAGCGATAAATTCTTCTCTTAGTGAACTTTCCTACCAGCTAAAGCCTCCAACACCTCAGACAGATTGTGTGGACATGGAGGAAGAAAATCGCGAACTGCAAAAACAAGAAGATAATATTATAAGTCAACAAGAGATAGTATATTGACCCAAAGACTACAGGTCTGCTACCGAATGGTCCCCAGCTCGTCTTGACCGAGTGAAGACAATCGCTCTCGACGGATGCATCAAAATAAGGGACGAAGAAAAATTAACTCTCCCAATCACTATCCTTGCTTAGGAAGCCTCGGATGATCTTCCAATCTTTCTTATTGCCGATGTAGAACTTCTCCGTTATAGGGACTCTTCTGATATCCAGAAGATTTCGGAGATGGATAGTATCGATCTCGATGTCGCATTCGTAGCTTTGGACCAAGATCCCGACGAGGTGACGCATCCCCTGAGGCGTAATTTGAGCCAAAGCTAACCCGTGTTTCCATATATATCAAAGAATCAGCCAAGGGATCGGAAACCACAGAAAGCATAAATAGAAGAAGCCTTCGTAAAAAGTGAAATGACCTGGAGGAGGTTTATTGGCCCGATCAGACAGACCAGGAACGACGAACTCGACATCTTCGGATATCATGAAGCGCTGCCATAATTCATATAAAGACGCCTCGGTGGAATGAGTGGACCTAGGAGGGTCAGCTCATTTCTTCTTCTTTCTCTCAGGTTTCTTTATGGCTCGTCGCCTCGACAAACCCGCCATCTGACTCTCCATCATGCGTTCAAATTCCCTTTTCGCATCGACGGGGTCAAAAAGGAAGTCTTCGTCCTCCACTTTCACCTCTCCTGGGATTGCCTCGGTTTCAGGTGCCTCGACCAGAAAGGAAGGCAAATCTGTGACAGGGCTCGCCTCAGTAGATCGGTTTGCCTCGGCTTTAGATGCCTCGACTGGAGATGGAGTCGGACTTTCAAAGGGATTCGCCTCAGTAGATCTATTCACCTCGGCACTTCTTGGAGACAAAACGACTTTGCAGCTAAGCCGTGTAGGGGAATTAGCCGAGCCGACTGAGTCATTCAACCCATCGAGATCTGACATCGCGCCTCGGCAAGAATCAACAAAGAACGGATCGGCAAAATCAAGGTCACCCCGGAAAATACGAAGATGGATCAGCGAATTCAAAGGCTCACAGCGATTTTGATTCCCGAGCCGAATCTACCATCCGTAAATATCATGCGGCAAAGAAACGATTCGAAGATTTCAAATTTCAAATTCAAAGTCACACAATCTCATCTCGCCGAAAGCGGTTCAGTTTAAGCATGATAAGTCCTTCGCCTCGACAAACAAGACAGCTCAACAAGACTGTTTGGTATCACCTCACCTCGGCAGCATCAGCGAAATGCACGGTTCGGCATCATTTCTGAGTTGATCTCGATCTCGATAACTTTCTCCTCGTCACAATCACTTCTGAGTCTGACGAGATGGGGGACTAACTGTTGGGGTCGGTTTTCACCCACCCGAGATCAACTACTAAAAACGACTAAGTAACATAAACAGGCCTAGCCGAACCGAGCCGGAGAAGAGAAGGTGAGGCCGAGCCAGAAACCAGCTCACCTCGGACCGAGCCGGAAACTAGCTCACCTCGGACTGAGCCAGAGACCAACTCACCTCGGACTGAGCCGGAGAAGACCACCTCGGGCCGAGCCAGAGAAGAGAATGAGAGGCCGAGACAAACTAGCTTCGCCTCGGACCGACCCAAACCGGTTCACCTCAGACCGAGCCGGAGGAGAGAAGGAAGGCCGATTTGAACCGAGATCAAACCAAGACCAAATCGACTTGGACCAGTCGACATATCGAGCCCAACCAAGTCAGAGAACAAGGACCTTGGACCGAGTTGAGCCGGCATACCTTGGGCCAAGCCCAAGACAAAGAAGAGTATAAAAGGCTGAGCCCAAGTACGAGACATCATGGACCGAACCGAAAGCCCATTAGACGACTCAAGTCACTACTCGCCCTAGAAGATAATTCAAGTCGGCGGCCGCACAAAGATAAGGAAATCTTCCGAAAATACCTTCTGAGATCCTCGCTTAGGCGGTTTGCGAGACTTGTATAAATAGATGTCAAAGTCATTCATAACGCCACAAGTTTAACCTAGCAAACACTCAGCAAATTTTCTTGTACGCAAAGGCTTTTCTAAACAGAAATAAAAACCATTTTCGGATCTTTGTTCTCGAGTTTCATACTTAGAATCTTTTGTTCCTTCTAAATTCATTTACAAGATTAGTTGTGCGAGTTTCGACTACCACAGCAATTATCCTAACTGTTGGACTACAGACGCTATTGATATTAGTTTGCCTTTTAAAATTAATATTCATTTATATTTAAGAGTTAATTTAATGAATATTAATAGTTGACTAGTTAATTAGTTATGTAGTAATATATAAATTAAAATTAGGTAAATAGCAAAGAGATAATTTTTTTAATCCAAAAATATCCTTCTCCTTTGTTTTTATTACATAAATGTCATTGATCTGAACTTTTTTCTGATGTACTGTACTTGCGAATACTGTTCATCATGTACATATTACACTAATTTTAACGTGTTAAGAATAATATAAAGTACTTGTTAACTATAAAATATTAACGTGCTAACGTGGATAATTAAAAAATGTTAATATGCTAACAATAATATCCAATAATTGTAACATGCTAACAATATTATTTGATATTTTTATGTGTTAACAATAATATCTGGTATTTATAGCGTGTTAACAATAATATATGAGACTAACGTGTTAACAATAATATCTGATATTTGTTAACGTGTTAACAATAGCATTTGATACTTGTTAACGTGCTAACAATAATATTTGATACTTGTTAACCTGCTAACAAATAATATATACTTGTTAATGTGCCAACAATAAAAACCAATACTTTAACGTGGTAACAATAGTATCAGAAGATTCGAATTGATTTATCAAATTGAGTTTTTTGACAATCCGCTGTCTGGGAAAATGCTGAGTATCGAAAATTTAAAACCCAATTGGAATTTTGAAGTCTCGGGATATTAACCGATGATTCCTTTTTCACCTCAATCGTTGGTGCTAATAACCATATTCGACGCCATCGACGCGCCGGAGAGGGAAATTGGAGATTCCTACTATCTCAATCGATGTTTCTCAACCATTCTCCAACGCTGGAGGAGGTGAAAAAAAAAATTAGGAAGCAAAGAGAAAGGAGAGAAAGAAGAGAGAGATAAAAACAAAAACAAAATTTGGTTAGAGACTTACTTTGCCGGAGAGAAAGATGAGATAAAAAATAAAAATAAAAATANGGTTTAGTTGTTTTGTGAACAAATCAAACTTGAACTAAAAGCTGGTTTAGACTTTAAGATTCGCAAAGAGATTTGGAATTCTAGGATTTAGACTTAGATAGTTTCGCAACGAGAGTTGGTTAGCTATACTTTAGTGATTTGAGTTCAAGAACCGCGCTAAATCTGAATCTTGTTAGTTAGTTTATCTACATTCATTGAATTCCTGAGAAATACCCTGAGCCTATCTTCTTTCGAATTGACTTACAACTTGTTTAATTTACGCACTTGCTTTCAATTACATCTTTTGGTTTAGCTTAATTCGAATCTATATAATCTATTGCGTGATATCTAGAGTTCTTGTGTTCGACGCCTGCATAAACTACAACAACTGCTTTAGTACTTATAGGGTATTAATTTGAGCATATCATCTAGCCGCCGTTCTAGTGAACCACTTACTTGGCTACAAAGATTGGGCTCTCACTACAAAAAGCAAGGAGCCTAAAATTATCATAGGTGGTTTGGTAACTTCAATCCTCAAGGCTAAAGGGATTAAGTCGGTGGAGGATACTAAGAACGTGGAGCTTATGGATGAGGCCTATCTCTCAAGGACCAAGTTCTTCGAAGGAAAGTGATAAACGCATATTTTACAAGTTTTAGAGTATTTATTTCTATTAATTTTATTTTGTCTTTGAGTCTTTTTAGTGTGTTTTAGTGCATTTTATGTCTCATAATTATGATCTTTGTATTCTAGAAGTCATAGAGAGTCTTTGTGGTATTTTGTAATATTTTGTGTCATTTTATGTACGTGGAAGTACTTGGATCAAAGGTTACGTTTGAAGCTTGAAGGAGGATCAAATGGAGGATAATGAGCAGAAGTAGGCACGGGATCGGTTTCAAACCGATCCCCCAAACCGCTCCGGATTAAGAGTCAAGAACAACGTGTCTAAAGATAAATCCGGATGAAGACCTTCCCGTGCCCGGTTTAATCTGAGGTCTTGATCAAAGTTGTAGAAATTTGAGTTAGCTTTACGTGAGCGTTGGATTCGTGTCAATCAGAGCTGTTGTTCAAAAGATATGATCGATTTACTATAGGCATGTCAAGCAGATCGGGTTTGCACTTTTCACCATTCCCCACCACCACAACTTTTCCACCTTGAAGCCAACTCATTCACTTTCAAGCCACCCATAAAGGATTGAGTGCTGGACACAATCATGTTTCAACATTATCATTTTTCTTTTTTTATTTTTCTTCTTTTTCTTTTTCTTTTTCTTTTTCCTTTATGCAATATTTAAAATTATAATAATTGTGCTTTTGTATTGCTATATAAGGAGGTGCAATTCCTCTTGTAACATCATCTAAAAAATTTTGGAAATACAAACTTCAAAAGAGTTTGGCTCTAGATTAGTCCGTTTCTCGCATCTTTGGTGCGTAGTCTCTATTCCCTGTGGATCGATACCTTGAAGTGCTACAAACGACACACCGTCATGATTGTGGTGATATGCACGTTGAGGGTAATTGATGTGCCGAGCCTATAAAACTCGCACAATCAGCAAGATAGGCAAGACTTTCGCCTACAACCTAAGACTCACCGAGACCAACACGGCGAAGGTCCTTTTGCCTAACACTCCTCTCACCACACTCCGAGGGAGGAAAGACATCCTTTTCTATCCCACCAATGATCACTTCTACAACCCGACCACGGACCCACCACTAGAGATGATTCGCTTTCCAAGGAAGAAGGCGAAGAAAGTACCAAGAGAGGATGTTGAGTCATCCAATGGCCATGAGGATGAGGAAGAAGATGCACACTCAGTTCCCACTTGGCCCAAGTACGGGAATGAGAGGTATTGCTTTGCTCCTTATGATGGGAGGATGCCGGACGTTGCCCCTAGACATGCACACCACCAAACGAGGCTACTTCAACGCTGGTGCAAGTGGCAAGATAAGACAATCCAGAAGTTGGTGAAGGCGGTCAAGGGTTTGAAGGATGATATCTTCATATTTTACATGTTCTAACATACATTTCACTTAAAGTTTTGTGTCATTTGCATGCATAATCATGGTTTTGTCTTGCATTTAGGTCTTTATTAGAGGTTAGGATGTTGCATTAGGTCCTAGAGAGTTTTTGCATGCATTTGGAGTGTTTCTAGGTGTTTTGGAGATATTTGGAGTAATGGAGCAAAATAGGATACAAGGATCATTCTGAAGCGTCTCAAAGATGCGACTGGAAGGCGATCCTCCGATCTGATTCAGCCTCGACGGTCTTCATGGAAGTTGTAGAGGGATGAGTTAGCTGTCCAGGGAAGTTGGAATCAAGCCATTCTGTCGTGCGGTGTGGGCGATATGCCTTTTGTACTGTAGCCATGCCCGNCCCAAAGATCCCTCTTTTAATCATTGTTAATCTCGTTTAGTGATTGTCTTTTGTTTATTTGCTTTCAATTACATTAGGTTGCTAGAATTAAAACCAAAACTGCTTGATTTGCCTAGCTTATATAGTTTCTTGCATTCCTAGTGTGTTAACCTCACACCTCCTTGGTTTGATACCTCTTATGCTACAATAGCATTTAGAGAATTGATTCAATAGATACATAAATATCTTGTATCAAAGGACACGGTTAGAGAGCTCAAGGGGAAGAAAGGAGAAGCTAGCTCATCTCACGGCCAAGGAGAGCCAAACACGGTGGAGCAAGAGAAGATTGGAGAGTGTTCTACCCCAATGGACCCATGTCTTGAACTACATGGGGGAGAGTTGGTGATTCACGACGAAGAGCACATTCCATCATCCTACGAGGTGAAAGCGGCCAAGAGGAAGGCAATGAGGACACCGTCTCCATGCTCCAGCAATCCTTCATACTCGATGGGGTCTTCTCCCCCATCCGAAAGCTTTTGAGGTACCACTCCAAAACTTTGTAAATAGTTTTTCTTTTACTTGAGTCTAGCATTTTATTTTGGGTATCTTCCTTTAATTTATTTCACACCGGGATGGTGTGATTTAAGTTTGGGGGAGGGACCGGTATCTAATGTCGTTTATTGTATCTTATTTTGAGTTTTGCATTTTGAGTGTCATGCATTTCATGCATTCATCTAAGGCATAGAAAAACACGGCAGTACAGGTCAATCCATTTGTACCGGCTAAACGAAGGGGTTTCGATCGGGTTCAGCCTCAATGATCTTCATGAAATTTTTAGCCGGATGAGTTATCTGTCCACAGGAGGTCGTTTGAGGTCATTCGGATCCGTATTCCAGGAGATACGGCGATTTTACTAAGGGCATGTCTGACTGGCCGCGAGACAATGCCGACCCGCACTAGGTCGGTACCACTAATCAGCACAAGAAATATTAGTACCGACCTGTTCTGGAGCGGTACACCTTGCTCGGTACTGGGGAAAAGATTAATACCGACTTGTCCTAGCTCGGTACACTTGGTCGGTACAAAACCATCTCCAAATCCGTCCCCATGAAGCCAGCCAAATTGTCTTGAAGATCCGGCAGAACGAAGGGGTTACGGTCAGATTCAGCGTCCATGATATGCATGAAAGATGTAGCCAGATGAGTTATCTGTCTACTGGAGGTGGTTTGAGGTCATTCGGACATGTATCCCAGAAGATATCACGATTTTACCGAAGGTATGTCTGCCTGGCCGCGAGACCAACACCGACCAGCATTGGATCGGCACAAGAAAGTCTAGTACCGGCCTGTTCTGGAGCAGTACACCTTGGTCGGTACTGAGGTAGAGAGTTGTACCGACCCAGCTTAACTCCCCATACCGACCTAGACCTGATCGGTGCAAAATCCAATCTTTCCTCATCAAAGCCAGCCAAAGTCACCCAAAGATTACGCCAAATGGACAATTTACGTTCGGAATTAGCTTCGGCAGTCTTATAGAAGCTGTAGATAATTGAGTTATCTGTCTTCTGAAAGTATTTTGAAGTCATTCGGAGCGGTGGTTCGAAGGATACATCAGATTTAGCGGGGACGTGTCTGTCTGGCGTCCAAAGGAGCTATGCGCAGAGAGTAGTACCGACCAACTGTACCGACCCAGGACTGGTCGGTACAGATCTCCAGAATCAGCAAAAACCAGTTTCAGCTGGGTCATTACCCGGTTTGTCCCAGGTTGACCTGGTTCGCCCACCTTCTTTTAAATAGTCCAAAAACCTAATTTTCATGGGCTAAGCTTTATTTTCTCTCTTTCTCCTTGCACAAAAACGTGGTCACCTTGATTTCTCTTAGGATTTAGATGATTTTGTAAGAGATATCTTGATTTGAATGAGTTTAAGTCATATCTTCTTTCTTAATCATCTTTTACTCATTAATTATGGGATTTAACATGTTCTTCATAGAATTTGTTGGGTTCACCATGGTTAGTGAGTAGAAACTCTTTGGATCATTGGGTTTGATAGATTTAGGGGATTTCTTGGTTAGTCTTTGATGTCGAGGGCTTAATTAACATGTTTCCTCTCTTATTTGATGATTTTAATGCTAGATTAGGCTTGAGAAAGATGATCTAGAACTAAAGGCATTTCATGCACACCAAATGTTTGATGAAATACGTAGTATAGTTGAATAAGAGGATTTTCATACTTAGCTCATGAGAGTGATTTCCTAAGGTGATTATTAGCTATTAGAACTTGAATTTAATGTTTGCTAATTATTTAATCACAAATGAGAGTTTGTCTTGATTAGGTAATTACTGAAATGATTAGTGCTAAGAGATTAGATTAATCTTGATTAGTGTTCTAGGTTTAAGGAAATGAACTTGTGTGATTAATTTGACATCATTGATTAGCTTGGATTTCCCCAAATCAATTACCTTACCCAAAGATCCCTCTTTTAATCATTGTTAATCTCGTTTAGTGATTGTCTTTTGTTTATTTGCTTTCAATTACATTAGGTTGCTAGAATTAAAACCAAAACTGCTTGATTTGCCTAGCTTATATAGTTTCTTGCATTCCTAGTGTGTTAACCTCACACCTCCTTGGTTTGATACCTCTTATGCTACAATAGCATTTAGAGAATTGATTCAATAGATACATAAATATCTTGTATCAAAGGACACGGTTAGAGAGCTCAAGGGGAAGAAAGGAGAAGCTAGCTCATCTCACGGCCAAGGAGAGCCAAACACGGTGGAGCAAGAGAAGATTGGAGAGTGTTCTACCCCAATGGACCCACGTCTTGAACTACATGGGGGAGAGTTGGTGATTCACGATGAAGAGCACATTCCATCGTCCTACGAGGTGAAAGCGGCCAAGAGGAAGGTAATTAGGACACCGTCTCCATGCTCCAGCAATCCTTCATACTCGATGGGGTCTTCTTCCCCATCCGAAAGCTTTTGAGGTACCACTCCAAAACCTTGTAAATAGTTTTTCTTTTACTTGAGTATAGCATTTTATTTTGGGTATCTTCCTTTAATTTATTTCACACCGGGACGGTGTGATTTAAGTTTGGGGGAGGGACCGGTATCTAATGTCGCTTATTGTATCTTATTTTGAGTTTTGCATTTTGAGTCTCATGCATTTCATGCATTCATCTAAGGCATAGAAAAACAAAAAAAAATCGAAAATTTTCGAAAATTTTAAACCACAAAAAGAAGTCATTTAGGTTGCATTTGCATTTTGATATAATCATATATTGCATGTTTTAGCATACATTTCACTTATAGTTTCGTGTCATTTACATGCATAATTATGGTTTTGTCTTGCATTTAGATCTCATTAAGAGATTAGGACATCTGCATTAGGTCTAGTGAGTTCTTGCATGTTTTGGAGTACTTTCTAGGTGATTGGAGGCAATTTTTGCATAATTGGAGAAGTGGACCAAAGTAGAGTGCAAAGTCCATCCGAGACGCCAGAAAGATGCGGCTGGACGGTAACTCTCCGATCTGATTCAGCCTCGACGTTCTTCATGGAAGTTGTATAGGGATGAGTTAGCTGTCCAGGGGATTTAGAATCAAGCAATTTGGACGTGTGGTTTGAGAGATATGTCTTTTTTACTGAAGCCATGCCCGACTAGCCGCGAAGCTGTCAACCAATACCGATCGGCACTAGATCGGTCTATTGGATCGGTATTGCAACAGGGACAAGTACCGATCAAGAAATCATTCCCATACCGACCCAGAACTGGTCGGTACAAAGCCAAATCCTCTCCACACCGATCCATCTTTGAGCGGTGCACTTGCTCGGCATCGAACTTCGCACGACCATACCGACCCCTTCTCATGCAGTACTACAGCTCGGTACTAAAGCAGTGACTTGTGCCGATCCACTTGTACCGACCACGAACAGGTCGGTACAAATCTCTCCGACCCAGCTTGCTTATCGCACCATCCAAGCATCGATCCGGCAAACACCCGCGCATGCCCCAACACTGACCAAGCTTCATCCGGCACAACCGACCTGCACGATGAAGATTAGTACCGACCCATCCTAGGTCGGTACTGCCGAACGGTACCAATCCTGTATCAAGCGCCGTTCGTCCCGCACGACCGAGTCCGTTCGTCCCGCACGACCCAGCACCAATCCAGCCACCGACCGGTTCTGGGTCTGTACAAACCTATATTTCCAGAATCTGATCGACTTTACCCATTCTAACCGGGTCGGTACCCGGTTTGTTCCGGGTTGACCCGGTTCGCACCATTCACTATAAATAATGTTTAGACCTAATTTTCGAGGGAGGTCTTTTCTTAGGCTAAGAAACCTCCCTTTTGAGGGTTCCAAGTGATTGTAAGAGAGAGATCTTGAGTCTTTATGCAATTTAAAGTTTGTTTCTCTTAATTTCCTTTCAATCTTTCATCTTCCTATTCTCTAATCATGATTAACAACACCTCTTTCATGAGATTTGGTGTGTTCTTCATGATTAGTGAGTAGTTCTTTTTAGAGCTCATGGATGAGGTAGATTAGGGGAATTTCGTGATAGATCTTGATGTCTAGGGCTTAGTCTACATCTTCCCTCTCTTATTTAGTGTTCACAATGCTAGATTAGGCTAGATATAGTTAATCTAGATCTTAGGGAATTTCATGCACACAAGGTGTTCGATGAAATTCCCTAAAGAACTAAATAAGAGATTATGCTTGCTTAGCCTATGAGAGTAGTTGTCTAAGGAGCATTAGAGCCATTGGAACCTATGATTAAAGCTTGTTAATCATCTTATCACAAACGAGAGTTTGATCTTGATTTGGTGATTAACAAAGTGATTAAGACCATGAGAGTGGCTTAATCTTGTTTATGTGTTCTAGGCTAAGGGAATTGCTTGTTTTTGTGTGTTAAATGACATCTAGATAGATCATGGAAGGATCCGAAATCAATAACCTCATCCAAGAGCTTGCTTTTATTATCTTGTCAATTTCGTTTCTAGTATTTGTTTACTTGTGTTCTTGCTTTTAATTTGAATCATTAGGTTGCTAGATAAAATCAAACCCCCTTTGTTTGCTTAACTTAGAGAGTTTCTTGCATTTTTGTTGCATTAAACTTAANAATAAGAGCATCAAATTGACCATCAACATCCCAATCGTTTAAGAACAATACAATCCCAATCATGTTTTGGGATGTAATCGGCATCATGGTTACACACGACAAACGTATGAGCTCGTCGGAATCAACCCGTTGTAATCAAAAGCCACTTCCAGGATTTGCGGAACTTTACAGAAAATACGGAAAAGAAATATTAATTAGTTTTTTAATCCGGGATTCGCGGAACTTTTCCCGGATTCGGGGAAAATGTCTAAACCGCCGAGGAAGCTTATAAATAAGGAAGTCTCGACTACATTTTGGAGGGAGAATTTCGCAATACATTTTTACAGAGAGAAAGTGAGAGCTCGAAATCTGATCTCGACCTCATTACCGATCTCAGAATATTTTTGTAAACTCCGACGAGTTCGATTTAATAAAAAAAAGATCATGATCGATCTTTGAATTCTTTTTATCCCTGTGTGATTTCTACAATCAATAATTAGCCGAACTCGAAAAGTTCGCATCTTCAACAAAAGCCAAACTCAAAAAGTTCGCATCTTTAACAAAAGCCGAACTTAAAAAGTTCGCATCTTCAACAATAGCCGAACTCGAAAAGTTCGCACCTTCAACAAAAGTCGAACTCGAAAAGTTTACACCTTCAACAAAAGCCGAACTCGAAAAGTTCGCATCTTCAATCAAAGCCGAACTTAAAAGTTTGCATCTTCAAAAAAAACGAACTTATACAATTCACCAAATTCGAATAAATCATATCTGCAAAAACCGAACTCAAAAAGTTTGTATCTTCAAACGGTCCACCGAACTCAAACAGTTCATAATCTCCTTAAAGCCAAACTTCTTAATTCGCACTACAGTCAGAAACGACTAATAAATGTAAGCCGAACTACCTAGTTCGCACTTAAACCATCGCGGTTTTCCACATCGACGCCCTGGCCAGGCAATCAGTATAAATGAATAAGCCGAGCTTTGTCTCGCATCATCCTCATGGTGCTATGGATAACACACTTTCCATGTTAAGCCGGGACTAGTCTCGCACTATATCCGCTCTCAGATCATCCGAGCTAAATAAGCCGAGTCAATCTCGCACACTCCGATTCGATCTGAGAAGACCTGGAGTATCTTAAGACGAGCTACCAATGCACTCTTATGCTAAGCTCTAAGGTAAAGCCGAACGTTTCCTCTCGCAAAATTAAGCCGATTTCTCAACAATCGCAAAATTAATAAGCTGATTTCTCAACAATCGCAAAATTAATAAGCCGATTTCACTACAATCGCAAACTAGTAAGCCGATCTACTAATGATCGCCGATCTCGAATTGATCATAGAATCGAGTTCATCCTCTATACCCCGGCTAAGACCGTATCTATTTACGGCCTCATTGTGGTGTATGATGAACCCGAGAGGATCGTATTGATGATAGACTTTTTGGAGTCTTAATCAATTACTCAAGTCTACTCATATCATTGTAGTACAAGAGGATCAATCCAATGAGGCACAAAGAACAACACACTAGGAATGCAAGAAATGACTTAAGCTAGAGAAAATGTTTTGGGTTTTTATGTTTTTGAATTAGGAAAGTAAAATGCAAGAAAGAAAACAAAGATAGAAATGTTGGATCATGGATTAAACAAGCAAATGAATGATTAACAATCAAATAATGATGACAAAGATTGCATTAAACATTATCCTAGAACATGGAATTCGCAAATATGACTAATCCATTCTCATGGCACTAATCACTTCACTAATCACCTAATTGACATAAACTCTCGTTTGCAATTAGATAATCAATGAGCATTAATCTCCAATTCCATTTAGTTCACTAATCACCCTAGACATCAATTCTCATTGGCAAGGATGTGAAAAGCTCACAATAGGTTTGGTTCAAGCATTTCATCGAACACCTCTCGGGCGTGAAATGCTTAAGCCCTAGTTTTGATCTCTCAATTCTAAACTAGCATTAAGATCAACCTATGTGAAGGATCTAACAAGGATCAACTTAATTCATCATCATCTAACCATCAAGAAAATTGACTAACGATGCTAATATACACAATCTATGCTATTCCTTAGGTTAAGATCACTAGTTATGACTAATCCTCTCTCAA
>PKMM01048704.1:30176-43276 GCA_002933915.1 Eutrema heterophyllum | reverse complement strand
CATTTGTTATGAAGAGCAATCAAAATCCCTCCAAAAGAGAGTTTGGGTCGTGCCCAACCCTTGGGAGAAGAAGACTTAACTAAAAAATTAGGTTTTAGAAGTATTTATAGAGAAAGGGGGCGAACCGGGTCAACCCGGGATAAACCGGGTATTGACCCGGTCAAATCTAGTTTTGAGACATGCACACCGCTTTTTTGCACCGGACGGTTGCAGGTTCAACTGATCGGTGCTTAGCTTCTGATGGCACACCGTTTTGTTGCACCGGTTTGTTGGGGTCGGTGTGAAGGCGTTTGGTCTCGCGGCCAGACGGATGAGTCTCCAGTAAAACGACCATATCTTCCAAACTACAGGTCCAAATGGCTTGATTCAAACTCCGGTAAAACGATAACTCATCTATGTACAACTTTTATGAAGACTTTTGAGGCTGAATCTGAATGGAAGGTCGTCGTCCAGCTGCAACTTTCAGACATCTCGGATGACCCTTATATCCTACTTTGGTCCATTTCTCCAAATTTCCCCAAATTGCCTCCAAACACCTAGAAAACACTCCAAAGCATGCAAGAACTCACTAGGACCTAATGCAAATGTCCTAAACTCTAAATGAGACCTAAATGCAAGACAAAACCATGATTATGCATACAAATTACACAAAATTCTAAGTAAAATGCATGCTAGAACATGTAAAATACGAAGGCATCAATTCCCCCAAACTTAAACCTTTGCTTGTTCTCAAGCAAATAATAATAAGAAGAGAGAGAGGATTAAAAATGGGAGCTCAAATCCACAAGTACCATAAAAAGAATTCCACTCAATGTCCAAGTTGCTAGCTCTAAAATGCGATCAAACAAGTCTACTCAAAAAGAGCTAGCCATATCCTTCCCTACACAAATCAAATTCAAGCCTCAACCTACACAAGCATTCATATCATCCAATCCTTTAACATTCATTATGGTACAAGTGAATCATGCTCATGCAAGGCAAGTGAATCCATTTGGTTAGGGTAAAGGTTTTGAGACAAAGGTGATCTCAATACAAGTAGCGGTTTCCGAGCAAAGGGGATCTCTCAAAAAGAATCAAATATAGCAAAATGCTAAGAGTAAAGCCCAATAGATACATACAAGGATGACTTCCATCTACCCAATGCCCCATATCGATCTTAACTTCTAATCTCTAAACCCCAATGAAGATTCTTCCTAGACTACCCTTTTCACAAGGTCATTTGCCTTCACCACTCATATCGTTTCACCTTTTCTTCTTCTCTTAAGCACTTAGAGAATTTACTTCTTCACCAAATGGCTTGGCTTTCAACATTTTTCTTTACTTAGCTCTTCTTCACATTCTCTAGTCTCTCTTATTTCTTTTCTAGTACCTTAGCCGTTTTTGGCTTTTCTTCTTTCNCCTACCTTGACCTCAACCTTCTTTCTAGCCATTGATATTCGTGTGTGATTGGTGAGGCCTTCTTTCGAGCAAACTTGGCAAAAAGTGTTAGGTTTAGGGCGACAAGGAGGAATTCTCATGTAGATTTAGCTCCATCATCACATAGTAAATCTAGGAGTAGGCTAGTTAGGTTGGCGGTTCTTAATTCGATATGGGGGACGGTTTTGGAAATTTGGTGAACGGTTTTGTTTAGAGTGGTATTGTGGAATGGAAAGGATAAATAAGGAGAAGGAAAAAGGGGATCGAATTTATAGATTGGTTTGTGCAAAATTACAAGAATAGCTCTAAGAATAAGTTAGCCTCGAAAGGTCCAAAGAAAAGAGAAAAGCCAAAAGGCAAAAGCATCGAAGAAGTGTAAGAGGCATGAGCAAGAATGAACAAAAAGGAGAGCTACGGTTAAAACAAAAGAAGAATCGAACCACAAAAAGCAAGGAAGAAGAAGCTAATCCCCGAGTGAGAAGAAGATGAAGTGAACGAACGAGAAGCATGTTTGGGTTTGAGAAGGCAAAATACCTTGAGAAGAGAAGGGTAGCTTAGAATCGGGGCACAACGGGTTAGAACGGTTTAGGTTAGAGACACTCTAGGCATTTGGGTAGATGAGAATTCTCCCTTGTATGCATATGTTGCCTTTTACCTTTAGCATTTTTCTAAAGTTTGCTATTTCCTTGAGAGATCCTTGCATTTGATTACCCATGCGTGATAATGAGATCATCTTCATCTCATAACTGAACCTTTAGCCAAACAAATTCATTTGATCTTGCATAAACATGATTCACGGTTACACCACTAATCAATGTTAAGAGGTTGGAGAATACGATTGCTTGTGTAGATTGGGGTTTGGATTTGGTGCATGATGAGATAGAAATGGCTAACTCCTTTGGAGTAGACTCGCTTGGTGCATTTTAGAATTACAAACTTGGACGTTGAATGTGATTACCTTTCGTGGTACTTGTGGATTTGAGTTCCCACTTTCAAACCTCTCTCTCTACTTGTTCTTATTTGTTTGCTTGAGGGCAAGCAAATAAGTAAGTTTGGGGGAGTTGATATTCTCATATTTTTTCCCTTTTGATGCATTCATTTAGTATAGGTTTTATCTCATATGCATATAGTTTCATAGCATTTCTTATTTATTTTGTCTCATTTGGAGTTTAGGGATTTCATATTAGGTCCTAGAGAGTCTTGCAGTTTTTGGAGTCTCTTTTAGGTACTTTGGAGGCTTTTGGACACTTTGGAGGAGTCAACACTTGGGTCGGGACCTTGAGGCAACGGCTAGAAGCAATGGTGGATCGCACTCACCGTACCGGCCTCGCATACCGGACCTAACTTGGCCGGTATCACGACTTTGGCTGAGGCAGGCTCTACACCGGCCATGCGTACCGGTTCCATCTCACCCGGCATCAAAGGCCCTCTCACTCCACCTTGCTCTCACCGTACCGGCCTCGCACACCGCCTCTAATCCGACCGGCATTGGCGTGAAGACTCAGGCAGGAGAATTACCGGACGCACGTACCGGCTCCAAATGGCCCGGCACCAAGAAGCATCGGCATCGGAACAAACTCTCGTACCGGCCCATTACAGGACGCCACACTCACCCGGTATCGGGCACTTCCCAGAGCAGGAGAAATGCCGGATCCACGGACCGGCTCCAAACGGCCCGACATGGAACCTCTCGCCGAAGACGGGCATACCGCCCATGACTCCACTCTCGTACTGGTCCGGTACCAGCATGTAGGACGTATTCATGCCGGGCAAATCACATCCGACACGTTGGCCCGGTATCCGACCTCCACCTGAACAAGAGGTTTA
The DNA here is from genome assembly GCA_002933915.1 of Eutrema heterophyllum. Classification (NCBI taxonomy): domain Eukaryota; kingdom Viridiplantae; phylum Streptophyta; class Magnoliopsida; order Brassicales; family Brassicaceae; genus Eutrema; species Eutrema heterophyllum. The sequence continues at coordinate 40,033 of PKMM01048704.1, read as the reverse complement.
CCGGCCGTGCATGCCGACCACAATCCAGCCGGCATCACCCCTCCGACTAAGACATCCCATACCGGCCATCTATACCGGACCCGTTTTGGCCAGTATAGAAAGTGCGACCCAAGATCCGACCGGGTCAATACTCGGTTTGTTTTGGGTTGACCCGGTTCGCCCACTCTTTGCTATAAATACTCTAAACCTAATTTTCTTTGAATCATGTCTTTCTTATGCTAAAAACCCTCCTTTGAGTGTTCTAAGTGATTTGTAAGAGAGATCTTTTAGTTTTAATGCAATTTAAGTTTGGATCCTTTAATTTCTATCTTCTATCTCTTCTTTCTTAATCATATAATCATCTAATCATGGGATTTAACATGTTCTCCATAGGATTTGTTGGGTTCTCCATGATTAGTAAGTAGTCTTTTAGGATTTGAGGATGGGTTAGATTTGGATGGATTCCATGGAAGATTTATGATGCTTAGGGACAGGTTATTGTATTTCCTTTCTTATCTAGCAATCTTAGTGTGATATCTTCATATTTTACATGTTCTAGCATACATTTTACTTAAAGCTTTGTGTCATTTGCATACATAATCAAGATTTTTTGTCTTGCATTTAGGTCTCATTTAGAGTTTAGGACATTTGCATTAGGTCCTAGTGATTTATTGCATGTTTTGGAGTATTTTCTAGGTGATTGGAGGCAATTTGGGTATATTTGGAGAAATAGACCAAAGTAGAATGCAAAGTCCATCCAAGACGCCGGAAAGATGTGGCTGGACGGAGGTCTTCCGATCTGAATTAGCTTCAATAATCTTCATGGAAGTTGTATAGAGGTGCGTTATCTGTCCAGAGGACTTTGAATCAGGCCATTTGGACGTGTGGTTTGGAAGATATGGCTGTTTTCTGAGGACATATCCGTCTGGCCGCAAGATCAAGCGTTTGACCATTCCCCCTTGCCCAGCACCGAAGCCACCGTCCGGTGCACTCATCCGGTGTGAGAACAGAGGTTTTTAGTGCTAAGCACCGGACCAAGCTCTCCCAGCACCGAGTGCACCGTCCGGTGTTGATCATTCTCCCTCGCCTAGCACAAAAACCGCCAGATGGGTCTGAAAGATCGGCCCAAAAGAAGGGTCTCCAATCCGAATTAGCTTCGGAGGTCTTCATAGAAATTCTAGATAATTGAGTTAAATGTCATTTGGAGGTGGTTTCACGTCGTTTGAAGCTGTGGTTCAAAAGATACATTAGATTTTTCAAAGACATGTCTGTCTGCCGCCCAAACGAGTTCTGCCCGGAGTTGAAGCCCAGCAACTACACCAATCAGTTGCACCGACCTGTCTGGTCGGTGTGAAGCCACTCAAGACCATATTTGACCCATTTCAACAGGGTCAATACCCGGTATGTCCCGGGTTGACCCGGTTCGCCCACCTTCCTTTAAATAGTCCAAAAACCTAATTTTCATTATCTAAGCTTTATTTTCTCTCTTTCTCTTGGCACAAAAACGTGGTCTTTGGTTTCTTAGAGGATTTTGGATGATTTTGTATGATTGATCTTGAATTTAATTGCAAGTTTAAGTTTAATCTTCTTAATCTTTCATATTTTTATTCATTAATCATGGAATCCATCATCTTTCTCATGAGATTTGTTGGGTTCATGAAGATTAGTGAGTAGAACCTTCTTGGATCATTGGGCTTGGTAGATTAGGGGTTTCTTGGTTAATTATTGATGTCTAGGGCTTAATATATTGTTTCCTCTCTTATTTGATGTTTTAATGCTAGATTAGGCTTGAGAAAGTTGATCTAGAACTAAGGGCATTTCATGCACGCAAGGTGTTTGATGAAATGCCCCAATGAATTAAATAAGAGAATTTTCATACTTAGCTCATGAGAGTGATTGTCTAAGGTGATTATTAGCTAATAGAACTTGAGGTTAATGCTTGCTAATTACTTATTTCACAAATGAGAATTTGTGGTAATTAGCAAAGTGATTAGTTCTAAGAGATTAGATTAATCTTGATTAGTGTTCTAGGCTTTAGGAAACGCTCTTTTGTGATTATGTGGACATCATTGATTAGCTTAAGATCCCCCTAATCAATTTCCTTGCCCAAAGATCCTATTTTAATCATTGTTAACTTCGTTTAGTGTCTTGTTCTTGTTTGCTTTCTTTAATTTGAATCATTAGGTTGCTAGATAATCAAAACCATCTCTTGTTTGCTTAGCTTAAGTCATTTATTGCATTCCTAGTGTGTTGTTCTTTGTGCCTCCCTTGGATTGATCCCCAAATGCCACAATGATAGAGTATTTGGGTAATTGATTTGGATACACACAATTATCCTTCATCAATTTGGCGCCGTTGCCGGGGAGGCAATAGCAATAACCATTAGGATTTAGATTTTGCTTAATTGAGACTAAGCTTTTAGTTTCACTATGTTAATGCACATCACTAAGAGTATGCATCTCGTTGAGATGATGAACTTTCTTTTATTTATTGTTACTAACTTGTCTTCCTTAGCTCTTTTGTGCTTTCAAAGGTACCAAAATCAAGGGAAGAGACATGGGAAGACAAGATCAATTGAGGTGTTTGAGGTGGTCAATCGAAAAGACATTCTTGAAGATCTTCAACCTCAAGAGATGGACAACCAAGGTAGCATCCCTCAAGCTCCAAAACCTCAAGAAATGACACAACTTCAAGGAAAGCCCGTCCTCAAGAGTTGGCATCAAGTCCGACCCAAGCTCCAAGGGACAAGCCAACGGTTGGAAGCTTGGACACTCCTTGTTGTCATGAATTGAGGTATGGAATCCACCCTCCTCCAATTAAAGCCAAGGCCTATGAGATCAAAGCAAGCTTGGTTAGATTAATTTAAGAGTCTAGGTTCTTGGGGACGAAAGAGGAGAATCCTTATGATCATTTGGACTCCTTTGAGAGATTGTGTGACACAATTAGGATTAAAGGAGTGTCCCATGAGTGTATCAAGCTCATCTTGTTTCCGTTTTCTCTTAGAGAAAAGGCAAGCCGATGGGAGAGAGCATTACCTTCCCACTTGGTCAAGTCTTGGGATGATTGCAAGGAGATCTTCCTTAACATGTTTTATCCCACCCAAAGAACGATCCAAACTAGGAAGGATATCATGAACCTCAAACAAGGCATTCATGAGACCTTTCATGAGGCGTGGGGAAGACTTAAAGGATACACTCGAGATTGTCCCTTGATATATCATGGTTTTTACCCCTTTTAACCCATTATATAGGTCCGTTTTATAGAGTCTTTCTACTATTTTGTAGTGTTTTAGAGTCTTTTACAGGTTTTACCATGTTTGGAGCATAATTGGAGATATTGGAGCTTATTGGAGCATTTTGGAGCAAAACAGAAGCTTGTGTAGCTGAGTACCCGATTTAGAGTCTCAGTATCGATCGACACTACTGAGTATCGATCGATACTCACTGCAGCAGAGCACGAAGAGCGACTTAATGAAGAGTTGAAGAATTGCAAAATTGCCCATAAGACTTTATTATTTACAATTTAGCCCAAAACGTGTTTTAACATTATAATTAGGTTTTTCAGCCACTTTGGTTGGGAAGTTTTGATTTTACACTTGATTTGATTCTGAGTTTGGAGAGAGAGCTTTTCTGAGGGAGACAAGTCTGAGACTCTGTTCGTCCGAGAGAAGATTTCGAACCCTCTTGTTACTCTCCTTTTTATTATTTATCTGACTATTATTTCAGTCATGTTTATTGTTTCAATTATCATGTGTGAGTAGTTCTCTTGTTAGGTTCAGGGTTCTCATAAGGGTTTTCTCTGAATGTTAGGTTAATTGAATGATTAGGATTCACCATCTAAATTAGTTCTTCGCCTTAGGTTGCTCTCAAAGCTAATACTAGACTGATCACCTGGAACTTAGATCTAAGGATAATTGGTTAGGCACGAGAGTGCGATTGATTACCTGATAGAACTTAGAGCGAGCAAAATAACTATTCGCAAAGAGATTTGGTTTAGTTGTTTTGTGAACAGATCAAACCTGAACTAAAAGCTGGTTTAGACCTTTAGGATTTGCAAAGAGATTTGGAATTCTAGGATTTAGGCTTAGATAGTTTTCACAACGAGAGTTGGTTAGCTATACTTTAGAGATTTGAGTTCAAGAACCGCGCTAAATCTGAATCATGTTAGTTAGTTTACTTACATTCATTGAATTCCCTGAGAAATACCATGAACCTATCTTCCTTCCCATCGATTACAACTTGTTTAATTTACGCATCTACTTTTAATTACATCTTCTTGATTTAGCTTAATTCTGATTTACATAATCTATTGCGTGATTTCTGGAGTTCTTGTGTTCGACCCCTAACTATACTGCAACACTGCTTTAGTACTTTTTAGGGTATTAATTTGAGCATATCAAATTTGGCGCCGTTGCCGGGGACTCAATTTCGCCATTAGATTTTAGTGAAGAATTTCGTCTAAATCGTCGAGTATCGATCGATACCCCTTGGTATCGGTCGACACCCGACACGTTTTTTTTTAGTCACTTACGTTCTTGATCTTTTGTGTTTCAGGTGTATGCCTACTCGAGGAACCAGAAGAAACAAGAACACTCAGCTAGTTGATTTGTCAAACGAGCAGCTAGCACAGTTGGAACGCACACTAAGAAGAGCAAAGAAGCCAGTCGAGATGAACAACAATCCAATGGTTTTGATTTGGGACGAGGCTGGTGCTTTCAGAGACCGAGAGGGTCATTTATGCAATGAGGCTGGACAGCGACTTGATAGAGAGGGAAACATCATAATCCCTCCACCAGCTGTCAATGAGATTGCCGCGCGAGCTGCGCGCAACAACGATGTGAACGATGGGAATGCTGTGGTTAATCGTGCTAGGACAATTGGTGAATGCAACATACCTGACCAGTTCTACGCAAATCGATCAGCGATTCGTATTCCCACCTTTCAGAGGAATGACTTTGAGCTGAAGCCCGCGTACTACACTCTTGTGGGTCAGCACACTTTTCATGGTCTTCCTCATGAACATCCCATGGACCATATTGAGAAGTTTGAGGATTTGGTCTCTAGCATCAAATGCAATGGAGTGTCCTACGACTACTTGTTCCGTAAGCTTTTCCCATACTCTTTAGGTGGGGATGCTTCTTATTGGCTCAAGCAATTACCAGCTGGGTCATTGACTACGTGGGAAGAGACCAAGACTGCTTTCCTGAATAACTTTTATGACGATGCGAGATCAGAGGAGTTTAGGAACAAGATTTCCCAGTTTTCTCAGGGAACGACAGAGGCTTTCAAGGCTGCTTGGGGAAGATTTAGATCTTATCAGAGGGATTGTCCACATCATGGGTACACTATGGTTCAGTTGCTGAGTTTTTTTTTTCAGAGGAATTGATTGGCGATACCAGATGGCGTTGGACTCTGCGAGCAATGGTAATTTCTTTACCAAATTTCTTGATGATGTTTACCAGCTGATTGAGAACTTTGCGTCTAGCAATAGCACAAAGAGTGCTGACATGGAGCGTAAGAAGCTAGCTGGTGGTATAGAAGGTTCTCAGATTGCTGAAGTGCATGCGAAGCTGGATTCGGTGCATAATTTGTTGATGAGCAAGCAGCAGAAGGCTGTTCACTTTGCTGATGATGTCGAGGTTTTCCATGAGGATGAGGTAGAGGATGTTAACTACATTGGTGGTTCTGGTTTTCAAGGTCAGGGGAATCAATACAACAACCGAAACTTCAACAACAACTTTCATCAAGGAGGATTCAAGTCTGACGGTAATCAAGGTGGTTCTAGGTCGAATCAGTTTGGCCAAAAATCTTTCTAGGGTAGTGGTTACACAAGGAACTATGGAAATTCATCACATCAATCTCCACCGCCCAAGACTCAAGAGAGTAAGATCGAGGCTATGCTTGAACAGCTGGTTCAAGGGCAGGATAAGATGACAGTGAGCTTCAATGGGAAGTTGGATGATCTTTACACAACCTTGAATGGAAGGATCGAAGTGCTTAGCATTAGTCAAAAGAAGTTGGAAGTTCAGGTTGCCCAAACTTCAGAAGCTGTGAAAAGGCAAGAAGGTGTTCTTCTGGGTAGAGGAGAAAACCCAAGGAGGGAGCACATCAATGCAATCACTCTAAGGAATGAAAAAGAGGTGAATACAGGAGTGAAAGATGCATTACTTGCAGAGATTTTCGTCGATCTCGATGATGAAAATTCTGAAATCCCCTGGGTATCGATCGACACACCTCAGTGTCGATCGACACCAGCCAAAATCTTGCAACGTGACAACCCAAAAACTCCAGTGTCGATCGACACTCCTCCAGCATCGGTCGATACTGAGCCTACTGTCGAGAAAACACCTAAAATTCCGAATGTTACACCTAAAGTAGTCCCAGAACGAGTCTATATACCGAGGATACCTTATCCTAGAGCTGTTGGGAAGACTAAGAAGGAGGTGGAAGACTTTAGATGCAAGCAGATATTGGACAAGCTGATTGTCGAACTTCCTTTCCTCGACGCTATTAAGACTTCTCTAGCTTTCCGGAGATATGTCAAGAAGATGGTGTCTAGCAACTTGAACCTTGAAGAAGGGTGTGTGATGCTTACTCAGGAGTGCAGTGCGATCTTAACCAACATAATCCCAAAGAAACTTCCAGATCCAGGGAGCTTTGTGTTGGATTGTTCTATATTCACCAAAAGGTTCGAGCGTTCTCTATGCGACATTGGCTCGAGTGTCAACCTTATGCCTTACTCAGTTGCCAAGAGGATGGGTATGACAGACTTCACATCCACCAGAATATCGTTGATACTTGTTGATCGCTCAGTGCGACTTCTAGAGGGGCTACTCGAAGATGTCCCTATTAAGATCGGGAATTGCTTGATCCCGACTGATTTCATTGTCCTAGAGTATGATGCTGAGCCCAAAGATCAGCTTATCTTGGGGAGACCATTCCTCGCCACAGCTGGTGCATTGATTGACTGCAGGAATGGGAAGATAGCTCTTAACATAGGTGATTTGGTCATGACCTTTAACATGGAGAAGATGATGAAGAGACCAACTATCGATGGGCAGACTTTCTTCATCGATACTTTCACGGATATTGCTGAAGAGTACTTCTTGGGGATGCATCTTGAGGATCCGTTGGAGAGGGCTTTGGTCTGTTCAGTTGAATCTGAGGGTGCCTTGAGTGAAGACGCTGCTAGTTACTCGAAGATACTCGACACTGCACCATCAGCATCGATCGATACCCCCTTGGTATCGATCGATACCCTATGTCAGAACAGGGAGTTGGGCGAATGTTCTAAGCAAGCTGCTAAGCTTGGAGATTGGAGCGAGGAGAAAGCTCCTAAGTTAGAACTTAAGCCACTTCCAGCCAACCTGAGGTATGTATTTCTTGGCCCTAATTCCACATACCCGGTGATTATTAATGCTTCTTTGAACAACGCAGAGGGTCCCTTACTACTGAGCAAGCTGTGCATGTATCGCAAAGCTCTTGGCTATTCTCTTGATGACATTTCAGGTATATCACCGGATTTGTGCATGCATAGGATTCATCTTGAGGACGAGTCAAAGGCTACAATTGAGCATCAGAGGAGGCTGAATCCGAATCTGAAAGAAGTGGTTAAGAAGGAGGTTATGAAGCTCTTGGATGCGGGGGTTATCTATGCCATCTCAGACAGTTCTTGGGTTAGTCCAGTGCATGTTGTTCCTAAGAAAGGAGGGATAACTGTGGTGAAGAATGAGAAAGATGGGATTGATTCCTACGAGCACTATCACTGGGCATCGAATGTGTATTGACTACATGAAGTTGAATGCGGCCACAAGGAAAGATCACTTCCCATTACGTTTCATTGACCAGATGCTAGAGAGGTTGGCTAGTCATCCCTATTACTGTTTTCTCGACGGGTATTCAGGTTTCTTCCAGATTCCTATTCATCCAGATGATCAGGGAAAGACCACTTTTACATGTCCTTATGGCACATTCGCATACAGGAGAATGCCATTTGGACTATGTAACGCCCCAGCTACTTTTCAGAGATGCATGATGTCTATCTTCACAGACATGATTGAGGACTTTATGGAGGTGTTCATGGATGATTTTTCAATATATGGATCATCGTTCAAGGATTGTTTGGCTAATTTGTGTAAGATGCTACAGCGGTGTGAAGAGAAACACTTGGTCCTTAATTGGGAAAAGTGTCATTTTATGGTTCAGGATGGCATCTATCGTGGGCACAAGGTTTCTGAAGCTAGGATCGAGGTTGATAAGGCTAAAATTCAGGTTATGACAGGTTTGCCACCACCGAGTTCTGTGAAGGACATTAGAAGTTTTCTGGGTCATGCTGGGTTTTACAGGAGATTTATCCAGGATTTCTCCAAGATAACATGCCCACTCACCGCCCTATTATGCAAGGAGACTCACTTTGATTTCACACCAGAGTGTCTTGCAGCTTTTGAGGAGATTAAGAAGGCATTGGTGAGTGCTCCTATTGTGCAACCTCCTGATTGGACTTTACCTTTCGAGATTATGTGCGATGCCAACGATTTTGCTGTGGGTTCTGTTCTGGGTCAGCGGAAAGAGAAGCAACTTCATGTTATCTATTATGCCAGCAGGACGTTGGATGATGCTCAGAGGAATTACAGCACGACAGAGAAGGAATTACTTGCGGTCGTTTTCTCCTTCGACAAATTTCGACCTTACTTGATTGGGAGCAAAGTGATTGTTCACACAGATCATGCTGCTCTCAAGTATTTGATGCAGAACAAGGATCTCAAGCCTCGTCTTTGTCGTTGGGTTCTTTTGCTCCAAGGGTTTGATATTGAGATAAAGGACAAGAAAGGAGTGGAGAATGGGGTCGCTGATCATCTTTCGAGGTTAAAGCTCGATACAGACGTGCCTATTGATAATCAATTGCCTGAGGAGTCGATTTACTACATTGAAACTGGTTTCCAAAGTTGATTCACCGAAAATCAGCAATTCCCACGAATTGCTGGTTTCGGTGTCGATTGACACTCACCTGGTGTCGGTCGACACTCGTCTGCTGCTTCACCTGTTTTGACCATGGAACACCTTGGCGTTTCTAAGGAGTATCTTGTTGCTGCAATGGATTCTGATCTACCATGGTATGCTCATATTGCCAACTTCCTCGCTGCAGGTACAGAGCCTACGCACCTCAAGAAATATGCCAAGAAGAAGTTTCTGCGAGACATAAGGCGATACTTTTGGGATGAGCCTTACCTGTATAAGCACTGCTCTGATGGTATCTACAGGCGATGCATTGCTGAATCAGAGGTACCTGCGGTTTTGTTTCATTGCCATGGTTCTGAGTATGCTGGACACTTCGCTACTTTCAAGAAAGTGTCCAAGGTTCTTCAAGCAGGCTTCTGGTGGCCTACTATGTTTAAGGATGCTCATATCTTCATCTCGCAGTGTGATGTGTGTCAGAGGAGAGGGAAGATCAGTAAGAGACATGAGATGCCACAGAATTTCATCCTTGAGGTTGAGATTTTTGATTGCTGGGGTATCGATTTTATGGGCCCTTTTCCCTCGTCATACAAGAACCAATACATTCTAGTTGCAGTGGATTATGTCTCTAAGTGGGTGGAGGCAATTGCTAGCCCAACCAACGACTCTGCGGTGGTTCTTAAGCTGTTTAAGACCATCATCTTCCCACGATTTGGAGTGCCTCGTATTGTTATAAGTGATGGTGGCAGTCACTTTATCAACAGGGTTTTTGAGAGGTTACTGAAGAAGCACGGTGTGAATCATCGTGTGGCTACTCCATATCACCCCCAGACCAGTGGGCAAGTCGAGGTCTCCAACAGGCAAATCAAGGAGATTCTGGAAAAGATAGTGGGAGCTTCTAGGAAGGATTGGTCTACAAAGCTA
>PKMM01048704.1:0-29511 GCA_002933915.1 Eutrema heterophyllum | reverse complement strand
TTTGCTTTGTTCTAAGTGTGTTGAATCTTGCTCTTGATATACTTAACTCAAAAACGTTTTTGGTTACCTTGTTTGTGATAAAACGTTTTTGGTGTTCTTGAGGAAATCTTTTGAAAATTGTTCTTGGAAAATTCATCAAGCTTAGGTTGTCTAGACCAAAATCGTGTGTGCTGAGCTTGGAGAGTTACTGAGTGAAGTGAGATTGTGAGGTTCATTTTTTAGAGCTGTGTGAAACACTTTGGGAAAAACCTCTTGGGAAACACTTGGGAAAACACCTTGGGAAACACTTGAGCGAGCTATTACTACTAATTTGTTTGCTAATTTTTCAGGTACACAAAAAAAGAAAAGATAGAAGATGTCTAACGAAGAAGGAGACAATAACCCACAACGTCCATTACAACAACGATATGCTGAAGGCGGAGATTTATTTATGGAAGCATTGGCGGCTCAAATAGATCGATTGATGACAAATCGGTTGGAAGCAGTTCATGATCGATTAGATCAATTGCAGAATGAGGCTCAACAAAGGCGAGTCCCAAGGAGAGACCGACCGCGTGTAGAGGAAGGGCAAAGGCAAGCCCCAAGGAGAGATCAACCGCAAGTCGAAGAGGAGCAGAGGCAAGCTCCAAGAAGAGACCAGCCGAGACCACAAATGGACGAGGATGCAGATGATTACTATGAACGTTATAGTAACTCGTCCCAAGGCAGCCAAAGAAGGCCTAGACGTGCAAGGGAAGGCCGCGGCCAACCACAAGACAATCTTGGAGGTTTCAAGCTCAAAATCCCATCCTTCCATGGGAAGAATGATCCCGACGCTTACTTGGAGTGAGAGAAGAAGGTAGAGCTTGTCTTCGATTGCAATCAATACACGGAGGAGAATAAAGTGCGAGTGGTTGCTACGGAGTTTTACGATTACGCACTCAGCTGGTGGGATCAGTTGGTGACTAAAAGAAGGCGTAATGGAGAATATCCCGTAGGGTCTTGGTTAGAGATGAAGACTCACATGAAGAAGCGGTTTGTGCCTAGTCATTACCATCGAGAACTTCATGAAAAGCTAAGGAGACTCACTCAAGGAAGTAAGAGTGTAGAAGATTATTTCCAAGAAATGGAAATTCTCATGCTTCGAGCTGAAATTTTGGAGGACAAGGAAGCAACTATAGCAAGATTCATGAGTGGTCTGAGTAGAGACATTCAGGACCGGCTTGAGTTGCAGCCTTATGTGGAGCTAGAAGAGGTGCTTCATAAAGCTATTCTGGTCGAGCAACAAGTGAAGAGAAGGGGCGCTTCTCGACCATCATATGGAGCTGGAGGTTCCAATGCTAGACCGAATTACCAAAGGGAGGAGAAACAGATCGTGAAGCCAAAGGTGGACACTGCCCCTTACATAGCGAATAAAGTCACCAAGGGCAAAATTGAGACTTCCACATCAAGGGTTTGTGATGTGCGATGCTTTAAGTGCCAAGGGAGAGGGCACTATGCAAATGAGTGTTCAAACAAGAGAATCATGATCTTGCTAGAAAATGGAGACATAGAAACAGATGAAGAAGGAGACGTTTCTGATTCACCATCAACGGAAGATCATTTGGAGTTACCGACCGCTGGTGAGCTAATGGTAACAAGGAGATCGCTTAGTGTACTAACTAAGCCCGAGGAGCGGGAATAAAGGGAGAACTTGTTTCACACAAGATGCCTTGTGCAAGGCAAGGTGTGCAGCCTCATTGTTGACGGAGGAAGCTGTGCAAATGTGGCAAGTGAAACAATGGTGAAGAAGCTTGGATTGCAAATAAGAAAACATCCTAAACCTTATAAGCTTCAATGGCTTAATGATAGTGGGGAACTAAAGGTGAGCAGCCAAGTGAAGGTTCTTATATCAATCGGCAAGTATGAAGATGAGATCTTATGTGATATTGTACCAATGGAGGCTAGCTACATACTTCTTGGAAGGTCATGGCAATTCGATCGAAGGGTGACCCATGATGGATTCACCAACCGCTTCTCCTTTGATTACAAGGGCCGAAAGACTACCTTGGTTCCAATGACATCCCATGAAGTTTATCAAGACCAGCTACTTCTAAAGCACAGGGAGAAACAAATCATGAGCGATCCCCCAAACACTAAACACCAAAAAGAAAAAGAGAGTCTGAGAGAATCTAAGCAAAAGACCTTTGTGCGAAAACCCATGAGCCATTCGAACTTCTTTGTGAGAAACGGTTTGGTTAAGAAAGCTTTGCTTTCTAAACAGCCTTTACTTTTGCTTGTTTATAAAGAAGCTCTCATGAGCTTAACTGACCTTACACCGGTGCTACCGAGTGAATTGATTTCTCTTTTGCAGGATTTTGAAGACGTCTTTCCCAAAGATAGTCCTAGCGGTTTGCCACCAATCCGAGGGATTGAGCACCATAATGATTTCGTGCCGGGAGCGTCACTTCCGAACCGGCCTGCCTACAGAACCAATCCAGTGGAGACTAAAGAGCTTCAAAAACAAGTGAGCGAGCTCATGGAGAAAGGACACATCCGCGAGAGCATGAGCCCATGTGCGGTGCCTGTGTTACTCGTACCAAAGAAAGATGGGAGTTGGCGAATGTGTGTTGACTGCCGCGCCATCAACAACATCACGGTAAAGTATCGTCATCCCATACCTAGACTAGATGATATGCTTGATGAGTTGCATGGTGCAAATGTTTTCTCGAAAATAGATCTTAAGAGTGGATATCACCAAATTCGTATGAAAGAGGGTGATGAATGGAAAATTGCTTTTAAGACTAAGCATGGTTTATATGAGTGGTTAGTAATGCCTTTTAGATTAACTAATGCACCCAACACGTTCATGAGATTAATGAACCATGTCTTGAGAAATTTCATTGGACACTTTGTTGTAGTTTACTTCGATGATATCTTGATCTATAGTAAAGGTTTAGAAGAGCATATTCATCATCTAGAATCAGTTCTAAGTGTTCTTAGAAAGGAAAAATTGTTTGCCAACCTTAAGAAATGCACATTTTGTACAGATAACCTTGTGTTCCTAGGCTTTGTTGTGACTGCAGATGGCGTTAAGGTTGATGAAGAGAAAGTGAAAGCCATCCGCGAATGGCCTAGTCCAAAAACGGTTGGAGAAGTCAGGAGCTTCCATGGACTTGCTGGATTCTATAGAAGGTTTGTGAAAGATTTTAGCACCATAGCTGCCCCACTTACGGAAGTGATCAAGAAAGAAGTTGGATTCAAATGGGAAAAAGCACAAGAAGAAGCGTTCCAAACCTTGAAAGAAAAGCTTACTCACGCCCCACTTCTGTCTATACCAAATTTCATGAAAGCATTTGAAATTGAATGTGATGCTTCTGGTGTAGATATTGGAGCAGTCCTAATGCAAGACAAGAAACCCATCGCTTACTTCAGTGAGAAGCTTGGAGGCGCCACATTGAATTACCCAACTTATGACAAGGAGCTGTATTCCTTAGTCCGAGCTTTGCAAACATGGCAACATTACTTGTGGCCCAAGGAGTTTGTGATTCATACTGACCACGAGTCTCTCAAGCATTTAAAAGGCCAACAAAAGCTCAACAATTAGGCATGCTCAATGGGTTGAATTCATAGAAACATTCCCTTACGTGATCAAGTACAAACAAGGTAAAGCCAATGTTGTTGCTGATGCTCTTTCACGAAGGTATGCCTTACTCTATACCTTAGATGCTAAATTGCTGGGATTTGAACAATTAAAGGACATGTATAAAACCAATTCTGATTTTCAAGAAGTTTACAAAGCTTGTGAAAAATTTGCTCATGGAAAATATTTCAGGCATGAGGGATTTCTTTTCTTTGAAAATCGTTTGTGTGTGCCTAATTTTTCTCTTCGAGAATTGTTTGTAAGGGAAGCGCATGGAGGAGGTTTAATGGGACATTTTGGAGTTGCAAAAACACTTAAGGTGATGCAAGATCACTTTCATTGGCCGCACATGAAGAGAGATGTGGAAAGGATTTGTGAAAGGTGTGTCACATGCAAGCAAGCTAAATCGAAAGTACAACCCCACGGTTTGTATACTCCCTTACCTATTTCTACACAGCCCTGGAATGATATTTCTATAGATTTTGTGCTTGGTTTCCCTAGAACTAGAACTGGTCGAGATTCTATCTTTGTTGTTGTGGATAGATTTTCGAAAATGGCACACTTCATTCCATGTCACAAAACTGATGATGCATCGCATATAGCAGATTTGTTCTTCAAAGAAATAATTCGTTTACATGGGATGCCAAGAACTATTGTTTCGGATAGAGATACTAAGTTTCTGAGCTACTTTTGGAAAACACTTTGGTCTAAGCTCGGAACGAAGTTGTTGTTTTCAACTACTTGTCACCCACAATCTGATGGTCAAACAGAAGTAGTTAATAGAACCTTGTCTACTCTACTTCGTGCTTTGATTAAAAAGAACATCAAGACTTGGGAAGAATGTTTACCACATGTAGAATTTGCATACAACCATTCGGTACATTCTGCTACTAAGTATTCACCATTTCAGATTGTTCATGGATTTAATCATTTATCTCCATTGGATCTAATTTCCTTGCCTTTGAGTGAAAGAACTAGCATAGATGGGAAAAAGAAAGCTGAGCTTGTTAAACAGATCCATGAGAAGACCAAAATGAACATTGAAGAAAAGACCAAGCAGTACGCAAGGCAAGCCAACAAAGGAAGGCGAAAGATGGTCTTTGAGGAAGGAGATCACGTGTGGGTTCACTTGAGGAAAGAAAGATTTCCAGTAGAAAGAAAGTCGAAACTCATGCCAAGAATCGATGGGCCATTCAAAATAACAAAGAGGATTAGTGACAATGCTTACCAACTTGATCTTTAAGGTAAGTACAATGTGAGTTCAAGTTTTAATGTTTCTAACTTAGTCCCTTTCATTGCAGATGAGCCGGATTTGAGGTCAAATCCTCTTCAAGTGGGAGGAGATGATGTGATCATAGATGGCATTAAAGGAGATGAGCTTGAACCAGAGCTTGAAGCTGAGGATGAACCTACGGACGAGCTTGTAGCTGAAGGAGAGCTTGATCCCGAGGAAGCAATGCTTGCGCCAACCGGCCCCATGACCCGATCCAAAGCTAAGAGGCTCATAGAAGCCTTTGATGGACTAATTCGACAAGCAACATGGACTGGCCCAGCTGGGACTATAGGATCCAACCAGCATGCCCAACCCAACCACATTGGAGCTGTAGGGCAATACAAACATGTCCAAACCATTCTGGTTTGCATACAAGCCCAAAAACAAGACCACCAAAATCCTAATCCAAATACAACAGCCCAAAACTCATCCTTTGCTCATTAATGTTCTTCCCCTTGTTTTGTGTTTGCACAGCCCAAAATAAATCCATAAAATTCAAAGATCAAGCCCAGCATCCAGCCCTGTTTTTCTCTTGTTTTTTTTCTTATGAAGTCACAAGCCCGAAAACAGATCCATAAAACCCAATCATTTTTATAAAAACTTGTGAATTTTCACTCTTGTTCTTTGAGCAAAAATTGATTTTGGTGAGTCATATCCTTGATCAAATTCGATTGCTAGTGAGTCATATCTAGTAGTCAAATTTCGATCCCATTGGTGTGTAATATCCAACGGATCACTTGTATATCGAAGGAATTCCGCAGCCTTCGTGCGACTCTTCGCTCCACCTCCTTTGTTCTTAGATGCCTCATGGTTTCAAGGAAGCAAAGCCTATCTTCTTGCCAACCTTCAAGTGCCGATCTTAGGGAGATCATATAAGAGAATGGAGTTGCGGATCACTTGTCCAGGATGCGCATTGAAGACCCTGTCCCGATTGACGACTCACTCCCCGAGGAGCAATTGATGGTGGTGAGTGTTTTGAGGAAAGGAGTTGAAGCCGTGAGAGGTTTTGAGGATGCTAAGGGATTGACAGATGGAAAACTACCTTGGTTTGCGGATTTGGTAAATTACTTAGCTTGTGGAAGAGAGCCGCCCAACTTATAGGGCTACAAGAAGAAGAAGTTCTTTCATGACGTCACAAGGTACTATTGGGATAAACCGTTCTTGTACAAGTTGTGTTCGGACGACTTATATCGAAGATGTGTGGTGGAAGAAGAAATGAATGGAATCTTGTTCCATTGCCATGGCTCGGCCTATGGGGGTCATTTTGCTTCCTTCAAGACAGCGACAAAGGTTCTCCAATCCGGTTTTTGGTGGCCTAGTTTGTTCAAAGACGCTCATGCTTTTGTCTCCACTTGTGATGTTTTCCAAAGAAAGGGAAACATTGCTAGGAGGGATGAGATGCCTCAAAATCCTATTCTTGAGGTCGAAATCTTTGACGTATGGGGTATAGACTTTATGGGACCACTCCCTTCTTCGTATGGGAACTAATATATCTTGGTAGCGGTGGACTACGTGTCTAAATGGGTTGAAGCAATCGCAAGTCCAACCAATGATGCTAAGGTGATTCTCAAACTCTTCAAGTCCATAATTTTTCCGAGGTTTGGGGTTCCAAGAGTCGTGATTAGCGATGGAGGTAGCCACTTCATCAACAAGGTCTTCGAGAGTCTACTCAAGAAGCACAGGGTTAAGCATAAAGTGGCCACACCATACCACCCTCAAACAAGCGGCCAAGTGGAGGTCTCAAACCGACAAATCAAGGCCATATTAGAGAAAACTGTGGGTAGTGCGAGGAAGGATTGGGCTAACAAGTTAGACGATGCATTGTGGGCATACCGAACGGCGTTCAAAACGCCTATTAGGACTACACCGTTCAATCTTCTCTACGGGAATTCATGCCACTTACCGCTCGAGCTTGAGTACAAGGTCATGTGGGCCGTGAAGCTCCTAAACTTTGATCTTAAGACGGCACAAGAAAGGCGCTTGATCCAACTCCAAGAGCTTGACAAGACTAGGCTTGACGCCTACGAGAGCTCAAAAATCTTCAAAGAAAGGACCAAGGCCTTTCACGACAAGAAGATTATGCGTAAGCACTTTAAAGCCAGGGACCAAGTGTTGTTGTTTAACTCCCGGTTGAAGCTATTTCCCAGGAAGCTACAGTTTGGATGGTCTGGTCCCTTTGTGATCAAAGAAGTGAGATCGTATGGAGCCGTTGTTCTTTTGAACAAGAATGGAGAACAATTTGTTGCTAATGGCCAAAGACTCAAACCGTACCATGCCAATGAAATCATTGAGGAGGAATTCTCACTTCCTCTCGATGAAGCTTCTCACGCTTGAATGCGGTAACCAACGTCGAACTTAGTGACGTTAAACAAAGTACTCTTGGGAGACATCCCAAGCTTATCATTGTATATACTTTTCATTTTATGATTTTTCTTTCTCTTGTAGTTTGTTTTGATGTTTTCGTTGAGTGTTCATAGGGTCTTGATGGGTTACGGAGCCTTCGATCGATGGCCAAAAGAACGAAGAATTGGGACGATGCAATGCCAGCATCCACACCGTGTGACTTCGAGCCGGTGTGCTTCAACCGGTGTGGAGACAGTGAGTTGTGCCATTCCAAGGCGCCAAATGAAAGGGGCTCGGCAAGGGAAGAGTCGGCTTGGTGACAAAACAATGCCGGCCGTGATCGAGATGGTATGTTGAGACAGGACGAGGACAGTAACCTACACCGTTCGGATGTCCCACATGAATATCAGCCGGCAAGGAAAACGGGGGCAAGTGAGCATGCACAAAACGTTCCACACCGTTTGGCTTCACCGTTTGGATTCCATTCGGCAAGGGCTGTCTCATGACCCACGCCGCATGCATTCCAGCTGGCACGTTGAAACGGGCTGCGGACAGAAGGACATACCGTTCGGTCACACCATCCACATGCAGGACGGCACGGGACGTACGGGCGAGAAGTGCTTAAAACTATTCCACACCGTTCGGCCTCACCGTTTGGATCCCATCCGGTGTTGACCGGATTCAAATCTAGTCAAAGTGAATCTATAGACCAACGGTCCACCCGGTGACTCGACCCGGCCACGCTCGACCCAACCCGGCCGGTTTTGTCTTCTTCCTCCCTTTTGGATAAGAAAGCCACAATTTTTTCTCTCTTCCATACTCTCATCTTCTTCAAAACACCATAACTCTCTCATTACAAGCTAAAATTTGTTCATTCAAGTTGCTCCAAGCTCGATTTTTCATCTAGTTTGTGCATCCATCACTTTCTTGAGCATTTGTGCACAAAAATCCCAAGGTAAATTCATCAAACTCATCATCCCCATGGAAATCAAGATCTTGAAATTTTTAGGGATTATCTCTTGAATATTTTTGAGATTTGCTTGGGATTTGCTTTCACTTGGGTTAGAACCTTGGGATTTAGGTGGAATATATTTAGCTATCTTAGATCCTTGGAGCAACTTGTGCATTTGAATGAAAAAGTTTGAGAGTTGGGCATGAGCATAAAGAGCTTTAAAGATGGTATTTTTCTTGAGATTTTCTTGAGGATAGAAGCATTTAGTCTTGAAATTGGATCTATTAAATTATTTTGATGGACTAAATTGCCCTCTTGCTCATGAAAATTGCTTCAATTTAAATGCCTCATGCAAGAATTTTTCTCCCAAATTTTGCTCTTATTTTTCGTGAATCTCATGAAATTTTTTAGCAATGTAGGTGCTATGGGGAGAACAAGGGCAGCCACGCTTGGTGAAGAGACTCAAGCTAAACACAAAGACATGGAGATGGTTGTTGCAACGAGTTCCAAGGCCGAGCAACCCGTTGATGCAAAGAGCTCAAAAGCTAAAGGAAAGCAAGTAGCCAAGGCTACGAACCCCACGGCTAAGGGGAAGAAGAAGAGCACCACGGCCAAGGAGACTAAGAAAACTTCCATGGCCAAGGAGAAAGGGAAAAACGTGGCAAGGGAAGAACAAGCCACAACGCAAGACCCCCCAACCAATTCCAAGATCTTTGAAAAGCTCATGACGATGGAGTTTGAGCAAGGACGGTTTGTAGACGTCATTGTGTTGGAGAAATTAGGAATCCTTGACGACATGGCAACCATCTTCAACAATATGGGATTTGGTAGCTTTTGGCACATGAAGGAACAAGCACACCAAGTGCTCACATGCGAATTCCTATCTTCTCTACGGGTGGCCTTCTATGACGAGCATCATAAGAAAGCGAATGCACAAACCGGATTTGGGATCCTCGGGTTCGAGGTGAATGGCAAGGGCTATAGGATGAACTTTCATGAGATGTGCCAAGCCTTTGGCTTCCAGGAAGAAGGAACTCGAGGAGAAGAATACTTTCACTTCCCCGCCAAGGAGCTCAAGCACTTTTGGGAGACTATTGGATACGGGAAGTATAGTCCGGGGACAAGCAAGAATACTTATTTCCGGAACCCAGCCATTAGGTACGTGCATAAGGTCTTGGCTCACATGTTCTTTGCCAAGGTGGAATTCGGGACGGTGACACCTGATGAGTTGAAATTGATGGCCGTTGGTTTGGAACCCCTTCTTTCGACCTTCACGAATGGTAAGGAGTTCAAGGGCAGCGAGAGAATCCCGTCCCTAGCGACTCTCTTAATGAGACATTTGGTATGCTACAAAGGCTGGGCATCAGGGACTAAAAACAAGAGGTGTGCGATCGGAGTTGGTTGGCTAATCACGCCTATTCTCAAGGCCAAGGGAATCAAGCTATCGGTTGACAAGAACGTGGAGTGGGATCTAATGGACGAAGCTTATCTCACGAGGACGCGGTTTCTCAAGGGTAGAATTAGAAGCATGTTTGCGTACAACCTCAAACTCTCCGAGAAAGACCCGTTTTTCAAGTCATCTTGCCAAACACCTCTCTCACCAACCTACAAGAGCGTCGAAACATCACCTTCTACCTTACTAGGGATGCGCTCTACTGATATTCTCATATTTTACCTCTTTTAGCATGCATTTAACTTAGCATTTTAGGTCTCATGCATGTGTTTTCATATCTTTCTTTAGTGTTTTGGTCTAAATTAGGCATTAGTTAGTTTTCATTAGGTCCTAGTTAGTCTTGTATTCATTTGGAGTGTTTTCTAGGTGTTTGGAGACGTTTTGGAGATGTTAGGAGTAATGGAGCAAAAGAGGATGCAAGGATCATTCTGAAGTGTCTTGAAGATCCGGCAGAACAAAGGAGTTACGGTCAGATTCAGCCTCAACAATCTTCATGAAAGATGTAGCCAGATGAGTTAGATTGCCATAGGAGCTGGAATCAGGTCATTCGGACATGTATTCCAGGAGATATCGTGATGTTACCGAAGGTGTATCCGTCTGGCCGCGAGACCAACGCCGGCCAGCATTGGATCAGCACAAGTAAGCCCAGTACCGACCCATCCTAGACCAGTACTATCTGGTCGGTACTGAAGCAGAGAGTAGTACCGACCCAGCTTCACTCCCCATACCGATCCAGAATGGATCGGTACAAAACCCAGTCTGTTCTCATCGAAGCCAGCCAAAGTCACCCAAAGATCGCGCCAAACGGAGAACTTGCGTTCATATTCAGCTCTCTACGTCTTCATAGAAGGTGTAGATAATTGAGTTGGCTGTCTACTGGATGTGGTTTGAAGTCATTCGGAGCGGTAGTTTGAAAGATACGTCAGATATAGCAGGGACGTGTCCGGCTGGCGTCCAAACGAGTGTTGCTCAAAGGAGATTAGTACCGACCCATCCTGGGTCGGTACTGCCAAACGTTACTTATCATGCATCGACCAGCTCATCATTTCTGCCGGCTAAAACTAATCCTGCATCGACCAGCTCATCATTTCTGCCGGCTAAAACTCTTCCCGCACGACCCAAGCGCACCAATGCCGACCTGTCTGAGCTCAACGTTACCCGACCAGTACAAGGAAGAAATCTGTACCGATCCATTTGTACCGATCTAGAATGAGTCGGTACAGACCTCTAGAATCAGCAAAAATCCAGTTTTGGCCGGGTCAATACCCGGTTTGTTCCGGGTTGACCCGGTTCACCCTTTTTTTCTATAAATACTCTTGAAACCTATTTTTCATGCTAAACTTTCTTCTTTCTAGAGTTGGGTTTTATCCCAAACTCTTCCTATGATGATTTTGGATGGATCTTCATCATTCATGCCACTCTAGTGAAGGATTCTTCCACCTTATCTTTTATTTAATGCATCTTCTTTATCTTTATATCTTTTTCTCTTTTGTTCTTCATGTTTAGACTTTATGGTTTTTGTTGGATTTTGGTTTGCTTGATTTTTATGGGTTGATGATTGATTTGTGATGCTGAGATTCTAAATCATTGCTTTCCTTTCTTTCTAAGTGATCTTAATGCTAGATTGGGCTTGAGAGAGTCAATCTAGATCTTTGGGAATTTTACACCCACAAGGTGTTTGCTTAAGGTGTTTATTGGTTGATTTGAATATTGATCTTAATGTTTGCTAATCATTTCATCACAAATGAGAGTTTGATCTTGATTTAGTGATTAACAAAGTGATTAGTGCCTTGAGAGAGGATTAGTCATAATTAGTGATCTTAACCTAAGGAATATCATAGATTGTGTGTATTAGCATCGTTAGTCAATTGTCTTGATGGTTAGATGATGATGAATTAAGTTGATCCTTGTTAGATCCTTCACATAAGTTAGCTCTTAATGCTAGATTTAGATTGAGAGATCAAATCTAGAACTAAGGCATTTCACGCCCGAGATGTGTTCGATGAAATGCTTGAACCAAGCCTTTTGTGAGCTTTTCACATCTTGCCAATGAGAGTTGATGTCAAGGGTGATTAGTGAACTAATTGGGATTGTTTATTAATGCTTATTGATTATCTAATTGCAAACGAGAGTTTATGTCAATTAGGTGATTAGTGAAGTGATTAGTGCCATGAGAATGGATTAGTCATATTTATGAATCTCATGTTCTAGGATAGTGTTTAATGCAATCTTTGTCATCATTATTTGATTGTTAATCATTCATTTGATAGTTTATTCCATGATCCAACACTTCTATCTTTTGTTTTCTTTCTTGCATTTTACTTTCTTAATCTAAAAACATAAAAACCCAAAACAATTGCTCTAGCTTAAGTCATTTCTTGCATTCCTAGTGTGTTTGTTCTTTGTGCCTCCTTGGATTGATCCTCTTGTACTACAATGATATGAGTAGACTTGAGTAATTGATTAAGACTGCAAAAGTCCTATCATCATCTACAACCCGGCTGTCCATCCACCCGTTGATCTAATACGCAAGAAAGCCAAACCCGGGAGAAAAGATGAAGCCAAGGGATCTCGTGGGTCCGACGATGAGGCAGCCACTCCACCTTCTCCCAAGCACTTGTACGAGGGCGAGAGATACCATTTCGAGCCCTATGATGGAGTTATGCCTAATGTTGCTACACGCCATTCACATCAACAATCGAGGATCCTCCAAAGATGGTGCAAATGGCAAGATAGAACGATCCACAAGCTTGTGAAGACGGTCGCAAGCATGGGCCGCACCATCAAGGAGCCAAGGGACCGGCATCTAATCTTGTTTTTTGTGATCTTAGTCTAGTAGCATAGGGAGCAATGTTGATTTTTCCTTGTAGAGTATCATTTTAAGAGCTTGGTCCAATGCCCTCGTTGCTAGTTGTTTAATGCTTTTGATCTCGTGTTTGAAATCAAGGATGAACCATATTTTGATCTCACATTTCATTACTAGGGTCTTAGCTAAAGCAAGTTTCGATTTTGACTCCAATCATACTTAAGTGAAAACCGTAATTTTGACATTGGAATTATCGTGTTCATGCATGTCATAGTGAATTCATGGATACCACATACATATTTGGGCTCTCTTATCCTTTTCACCACTCTTTTGCTAGCCCAAATAACTGAATCCCCTTATTGGAATGGTTGACCATACCCTTAACCTACCCTCCTTTCAAGCCAAAATCTTTAGTGTGAGAATGCGAGGCCTAATTTTTCAAGTAAGCTTGGCAAAAAGTGTTGAGTTTAGGGTGACAAGGATAGGTTTGCATGTAGATCTAACCCACCATCAAGGGTTAGACTAGGATAGGCTTGTGGGAAAGGGAAGTCTTGGGTTGGAATGAATGAAAGTGTGTGACTAACGGGATTGTGGAATGAGAAGGAAATGAGTCCTAAGGAGAACGTGAAGGCGAAAGGGGGAAGCAATAATGTGAAGTGGTTTGTGCAAGTCAATAAGATTAGCTCTTAGCAATAGTTATAGCCTCTTGGAATTCAACAAAAAACAAAAAGGCCAAAAATCGGCTAAGACATCAAATGATGAAAGATGAGGCAAGGCAAAGAAAAAGAAAGAAAGGAAGAGCTAAGGGAACAACAAGAAAAGCACAAAACCACAAAGTTCAAGGAAGAAGAAGAAACTCCCCAAGCAAGAAAGATGTGTGGGATACGAAGGCAAAAAGCCTTGAGAACAAAAGGGTAGCTTAGGTTTAGGGCTTCATGGTTAGAGATGTTAGGGTTAGAGACACTTTAGGCATTAGGTAGAGGTGAGTCTATCTTTGTATGCATAAATTGCCTTTTACTCTTAACATTTTGCTAAAGCTTGCTCATTTATTGAGAGATCCCTTGCATTGGAGTAATCCCATACATTTGAGATAATCTTTATCTCAAGACCTTCACCCTAACCAAATGAATTCACTTGTCTTGCATGAACATGATTCACTTGAACAGTTAAATGAATGTTAAAGGATTGGATGACATGAGTGCTTGTGTAGGTTGAGACTTGAACGTGATTTGTGTAGAAAAGGATATGGCTACCTCTTTTTGAGTAGACTTGTTTGATCGCATCTTAGAGCTAGCAACTTGGACATTGAGCTTAAATTCTTTTGATGATACTTGTGGATTTGAGCTCCCTCTCCCAATTTTCTCTTTACTCGTTCTTGTTTGTTTGCTTGAGGACAAGCAAAATAATAAGTTTGGGGGAGTTGATATTCTCATAATTTACTTGTTCTAGCATGCATTTTAGTTAGTCTTTTTAGTCACATGCATGCATAATCATAGGTTTCCTTAGTGTTTTATTTCCATTTAGAGTTTCGAGAGTCCTCACTAGGTCATAGGGAGTCTTGCATGTTTTGAAGTGTGTTTTAGGTACTTTGGAAGCTTTTGGAAACCTTTGAAGGAGCTTGCATTCGGACTTGGGTCATGAGGAGTTGATTAGAAGGAGAAATAGAGTTTCTGGGCCACTACACCGGTTGGATTCAACACGGTGTCCCCAAACGGTATGGGGACAGTATGATGTGCCGTCCCAAGTCACCTTCTGCACCGGCCGGATCCCATCCGGCATGGATTGGCATCACCTCTGTACCGGCCATCTTCCCTTCCACACACCGTCCAGCTCCCATCCGGCGCATCCGTCCGACACAGTTCAGCCCAGCACTCGTCCCGACCTCCATCCATCCGGCACGTCCAAATGGCACGAGGACAAAGAGTTGTACCATCCCAGCACTACACCCGTGCCGTCCCGAGGTCATCCGGCAAGCCCCCTCATGAAACGACAACACCGGCCAGCTTCCATCCGGTGCGTCCGTCCGGCGTGTCCCAACCCAGCACTTGTCCCGCACGGCTTCCATCCGGCACGCCCATGCGGTATGAAGACAGAAGCATGCACCTTTTGGATTGAGCTCCCGTACCGGCTCGAATGCATCCGGCGTGCACGAGCAAGAGGGCCACGCCGTCCCACACCCGTCCGGCGCCACCAACCGGCAAGGACATGAACTCCCCACGCCATCCCTCATCCATCCGGAAAGGCCAAACGGTGTGGAGCCTTTTGTGACCACGACCCAAGATCCAACCGGGTCAAGACCCGGTTTGTCTCGGGTTGACCCGGTTCGCCCCCTTTCACTATTAAGCCCAAAAACCTAATTTTCTTGGATTATGTCTTTTCTTATGCTAAAAATCTCTCTAAGTTTGTTCTAAGTAATTTGTAAGAGACACCTTCTTGATTTATGCAATTTAAGTTTGGATCCTTTGATTTCTATCGTCTATCTCTTCTTTCTTAATCATCTAATCATCTAATCATGAGATTTAATATGTTCTTCATAGGATTTGTTGGGTCCATTATGATTAGTGAGTAGCCTCTTAGGATTTGAGGATGTGTTAGATTTATGTTGGTTCCATGGATGATTTATGATGCTTAGGGATAGATTAATGTATTTCCCCTTCTTGATTAGTAATCTTAATGCTAGGTTTGCTTGAGAAAGCTTGTTTAGATCAAAGGGCATTTCACACCCACAAGGTGTTCGATGAAATGCCTAGATGAACTTATCAAGAGATATTCATTTCTAGCCTATGAGAGTAGTTGTCTAGGGTGTTTATTTGGTTGATCTTGAATATTTACACTTAATGTTTGCTAATTAGTAATTCACAAATAAGAATTTGGTCTTGGATTAATAATTAGCATGGTGATTAGTACCTTGAGAGAGGATTAATCACACTTAATGATCATTGCCTAGGGATTAGCCTTGTTTGAGTATTGAGCATCATGAATTAGCCATGGATCATCTAAAATCGATTACCCCATCCTTGGATTCGTTTATATTTATTGAATTTAAACTCGTTTAATATTGCTAGTTCTTGTTACTTGTTTTAAATTTGATTAGCTAATTAGATTAAACACAAAAACCAACTTGTCTTGCTTGAATTAAGTAGTTCTATGTATTCTTGGTGCTTGAGATACTAAAACCCATTTGGATTAAACCTCAAATTCTACAATGATACGAGTAGGGTTGAGTAATTGATTAGTAAATAACCTACTATCACTTGTGCAAAATCCTCTTGTCATGAAAGGCCTTGGTTCGCTCCTTGTAGATCTTGGATCTCTCATAAGCTTTAAGCCGGATCTCATCAAGTTCTTGCAATTGGATTAGACGTCTTTCTTGAGCCGTCTTGAGATCAAAGTTGAGAAGCTTCACGGCCCACAATGCCTTGTATTCAAGCTCCACCGGTAGATGACAATACTTTCCATATAGCAGATTGAAAGGAGTAGTTCCAATGGGAGTCTTTTAAGCCATCCTAGAGGCCCATAGAGCATCATCAAGCTTCTTCACCCAATCTTTCCTTGAACTCCCCACGGTCTTCTCTAAGATCGCCTTGATTTGACGGTTAGACATTTCAACTTGCCCACTCGTTTGGGGGTGATAAGGTGTGGCTACCTTGTGTTTGACCCCATGCTTTTTAAGCAAGCTCTCAAACACTTTGTTGATGAAGTGGGAACCACCATTACTTATCACTACCCGGGGGACTCCAAACCGTGGAAAAATGATAGTCTTGAATAGCTTGAGAACCACCTTCGCATCATTCGTTGGACTTGCAACCGCTTCAACCCACTTGGACACATAATCAACCGCAACCAAAATGTATTGGTTTCCATAAGATGAGGGAAACGGTCCCATGAAGTCTATTTCCCACACGTCAAAGATCTTAACTTCAAGGATTGGATTTTGTGGCATCTCATCTCTTCTACTAATGTTTCCCTTCCGTTGACACGCATCACATGTAGAGACAAAGGCATGAGAATCCTTGAACAAACTTGGCCACCAAAACCCGGAGTGTAGAACCTTTGTTGCGGTCTTAAAGGGGGCAAAGTGTCCTCCATAGACCAAACCATGACAATGAAACAAGATCCCGTTAACCTCTTCTTCCGGTACACATCTTCGGTATATAGACCATCCGAGCACAACTTGTAGGGGAACGATTCATCCCAATAGAACCGGGTGGCATCATGGAAGAACTTCTTTCGTTTGTAACCCTCCAACTTAGGTGGCTCTCTTCTGCAAGCCAAGTAGTTAACAAAGTCCACATACCATGGCAACTTCCCGTCTTCCAAACTCTTGGATTCCTCAAGAACCTTTACCGCTTCAAAACGCTTCTTCAAGATACCAATCACCATAAGTTGCTCTTCGGGAAGATAGTCATCTATTGGAATGAGATCTTCAACTCGCATTCTTGACAAGTGATCCGTCACAACGTTCTCGACGCCTTTCTTGTCAATGATCTCCATGTCAAATTCTTGAACAAGCAAGATCCATCTAAGAAGCCTTGGTTTGGTGTTCTTTTTAGCATAGATGTGCCTTAGTACGGCATGATCCGTGTAGACCACAATCTTTGAGCAAACCAAATAAGATCTAAACTTCTCGAACACAAACACAACCGCTAGAAGCTCCTTTTCCGTGGTACCATACTTCACTTGTGTGTCATCAAGTGTCCTACTCGCATATTAGATCACGTGGAGCTTCTTATCTTTCTTTTGGCCTAAGACCGCTCCAACCGCATAATCACTCGCATCACACATGATCTCAAAGGGTTACTCCCAATCCGGTGCTTGGACTATTGGTGCACTCACAAGCGCCTTTTTGATCTCCAAAAACGCATTGAGGCACTCTTCATCAAATAAAAAGGGGGTCTTCTTGCATAGAAGCCTAGTGAGAGGTCTTGTTATCTTGGAGAAGTCTTTTATGAACCGTCGGTAGAAACCCGCGTGTCCCAAGAAGCTTTGGATTCCTGAGACCAAATTTGGAGGCTCTAAGCTCATCATCACCACAATCTTGGCTTTATCAACCTCTATCCCTTGCTCGGAGATCTTGTGACCAAGTACAGTGCCTTCCCGCACCATAAAGTGACACTTCTCCCAATTAAGCACGAGGTTCGTTTCTTCACACCTTGTGAGAACCCTACAAAGATTGGACAAACACGAAGCAAACGAGGAACCATAGACCGAGAAGTCATCCATGAATACCTCAACCATTTCCTCAATCAAGTCCGAGAAGATCAACATCATGCACCTTTGAAATGTGGCGGGTGCGTTACATAGTCCAAATGGCATCCTTCGATAAGCAAAGGTACCATAAGGACATGTAAATGTCGTCTTCCCTTGGTCATTAGGGTGAATCGGGATTTGAAAGAATCCCGAATACCCATCCATGAAGCAATAAAATGGGTGATTCGCTAATCTTTCTAGCATTTGATCAATAAATGGCAAAGGAAAATGATCTTTTCTAGATGCGGAGTTCAATTTCCTATAGTCTATACACATTCGATGACTCGTGATAGTTCTAGTTGGAATTGATTCATTCTTTTCATTTTTAACCACGGTTATGCCACCCTTTTTGGGAACCACGTGCACCGGGGAAACCCAAGTGCTCTCCGAGATCGGATATATGATTCCCGCGTCTAGAAGTTTAAGGATCTATTTCTTAACAACCTCTTTCAACTTTGTGTTTAACCGTCTTTGGTGTTCTATAGAAGTCCTTGACTCATCTTCTAGATGTATGCGGTGAGTGTAAAGTGTAGGAGATATGCCTTTGATATCATCTTGTGAATATCCAATGGCTCTTCTAAACTTCCTCAACTCATGCAATAGGGTGGTCAACTCATCATCACTTAGACCATCATTTACAATTACCGGGTAGGACTCATTAGGACCTAAGAAAGCGTACCTTAGCCCTTTTGGAAACGGTTTGAGGTCCACCTTAGGGGCTGATATTCTCGTATTTTGCATCCTTTAAGCACTCTCTTAGCCTAGGTTTTAAATCATTCACATGAAAGTTTCATGTCATTTTCTTAGCATTCTAGTACTTAGGGTGTTGCATTAGGTCCTAGAGTGTCTAGCTTGTTTTGGAAGTGTATCTAGGTACCTTGTGACACATTGGAGGCGATTTGGAGACATGGACTCGAGACCATTTGGCTTTGGAGCAAGGAAATGAAGTTAGAAGCAAAAAGAAAAAAAAAAACAAGGCGAGTACTGATATACTCATATTTTACATGTTCTAGTATGCATTTTTCTTAGAGTTTTGTGTCGTCTACATGCATAATCATGGTTTTGTCTAGCATTTTGGCCTTTATTAGAGTTTAGGATGTTTCATTAGGTCCTAGAGAGTTTTTACATACATTTGGAGTGTTTCTAGGTGTTTTGGAGGCATTTGGAGATATTTGGAGTCATGGAGCAAAGTAGGATGCAAAGTTCATCCGACACGCCAGAAATATGGGGATGGATGGGGCCTTCCGATCTGAATCAGCTTCAACGATCTTCATGGAAGTTGTAGCTGAGTGAGTTAGCTGTCTATAGGAGTTTGAATAAGGCCATTTGGACGTATGGTTTGGAAGATATGATATATTCACTGGAGGTATGTCCGCCTGGCCGAGACGGTGTCTTCAACACCGAGGTCACAAGTCGGTGTAACAGCTCGGTGTAACATCAGTAGCTTCTTTCCCTTAGCACCGACCAGTGACATCGGTGCACAAACCCAGGTCCAATACCGAAGTGTTACACCGACTTGTGACATCGGTGTAATACTTATCTCATCGAAGCCAGCCGAAGTGTCTCTAAGATCTGGCCAAACGAAAGGTCTCCGATGGGAATTAGCTTCGGAGGTCTTCATAGAAGTTGTACACAATTGAGCTAGGTGTCGTCTGGAGGTGGATGGTTTGAGAGATATGGCTGATTTACCAGAGACAGGTCCGCTTGGCCGAGCTCACCCGAGGTGTCTGAATGATCTGGCCGAAAGAGGGGTCTCCAATCCGAATTAGCTAATGTAGTCTTCACAAAAGTTGTAGCGTAGTGAGTTATCTATCGACTGGAAGTAGTTTGAGGCCATTCAGACATGTATTCTAGGAGATATCGTGTTTTTACCGAAGGTTCTACAACACCACCGAACCCAGGTCTAGCACCGATTTGTGACCTCGGTGTTGAAGCCACTCAAGACCAGATTTGACCCATTTCGACCGGGTCGGTACCCGGTTTGTCCCGGATCGATCCGGTTCGCCCCCTTTCACTATTTAAGCCCAAAAACCCCTATTTTCTTGGTTTTATCTCTTTTCTTATTTTTTTCTAAGTCTAAAACCTTGGTTCCTTGGATTTGTAGGAGAGATCATACACTTTTTATGCAATTGAAGCTTACTTTCTTGTGATTTCCATCTTCCATTTTCTATTCTTAATCATTATCATCATTAATCATGGTTTTTGATACTTCTTTTATAGGATTTACCAAGAACACCATGATTAGTGAGTAGTCTTTTAGGATATAAGGATTTGGTAGATTTAGGGTGATTCAATGGGTGATTAATGATGTCTAGGACTAGATTATTAGATATCCCTTCTTGATTAGTGATCTTAAAGCTAGATTAGGCTTGAGAAAGCTTGTTTGGATCAAAGGACATTTCACACCCACAAGGTGTTCGATGAAATGCCTTGATGAACTTTTCAAGAGATATTAATTTCTAGCCTATGAGAATAGTTGTCTAGAATGTTTATTTGGTTGATCATGAATGTTTAGACTTAAAGCTTGCTAATTAGTGATTCACATATGAGAATTTGATCTTGGATTAGTGATTAACAAAGTAATTAATGCGACGAGAGATGATTAGTTAAGATTAGTGATCTTTGCCTAGGGATTAGTCTTCGTTAAGCATTGGACATCATTAATTAGCCATTGGATTGCCTTATCTCAATTACCTTATCCTTGAATTCGCCTTTTATCATCGTTGTATTCACCGTTTAGTGTCTTTAGCTCTTGTTACTTGTCTTTTATTTGAATATTTTAAGATTGTTAGATTAAAACCACTTGATTTGCTTAGCTTATATAGTTTCTTGGATTCCTAGTGTGTTAGCCTCTTACCTCCTTGGTTCCATATCTTAAATACCACAATGACATGAGTGGGATTTGAGTAATTGATTAGTAAAAATCCTACTATCAAGTACACCGACCCGTCCATCCGGCGTACCCGTCCGGTGCACTCGGCCAAAGGAGGACAAGGCGCCCAGCACCGACCCGTCCGTCCGGTGCCACCGTCCGGTGCCACCGTCTGGTGCACTCGGCCAAAGGAGGACAAGGCGCCCAACACCGACACGTCCGTCCGGTATGAGGACAAAAACTTTTGTGCTAAGCACTGGACCAAGATCTCGTCCAGCACTGACTCACAGTCCGGTGTCACCCAACTCTCTCGACCAGCACCGACCCGTCCGTTCAGCGCGACCATCCGGTATCAATCTTCATGACGTTTGCACCGACCCGTCCGTCCGGTACCACCGTCCGGTGCAGGGACAGAAGCTAAGCACCAGATCTCCACACCGAGCCATGATGATAGACTTTTTTTAGTCTTAATCAATTACTCAAGTCTACTCATATCATTGTAGTACAAGAGGATCAATCCAAGGAGGCACAAAGAACAACACACTAGGAATGCAAGAAATGACTTAAGCTAGAGCAATTGTTTTGGGTTTTTATGTTTTTAGATTAAGAAAGTAAAATGCAAGAAATAAAACAAAAGATAGAAGTGTTGGATCATGGAAGAAACTATCAAATGAATGATTAACAATCAAATAATGATGACAAAGATTGCATTAAACACTATCCTAGAACGTGGGATTCATAAATATGACTAATCCATTCTCATGGCACTAATCACTTCACTAATCACCTAATTGACATAAACTCTCGTTTGCAATTAGATAATCAATGAGCATTAATAAATAATTCCAATTAGTTCACTAATCACCCTTGACATCAACTCTCATTGGCAAGGATGTGAAAAGCTCACAAAAGGCTTGGTTCAAGCATTTCATCGAACACATCTCGGGCAAGAAATGTCTTAGTTCTAGATTTGATCTCTCAATCTAAATCTAGCATTAAGAGCTAACCTATGTGAATGATCTAACAAGGATCAACTTAATTCATCATTATCTAACCATCAAGACAATTGACTAACGATGCTAATACACACAATCTATGCAATTCCTTAGGTTAAAATCACTAATTATGACTAATCCTCTCTCAAGGTACTAATCACTTTGCTAATCACTAAATCAAAATCAAATTCTCATTTGTGATGAAATGATTAGTGATATTGCCATAATTTGCATCATCTATGCATTCATTTATCTTAGGATTCACTTCTTTTGCATATGTCTCATAACATTTTCTTAGTGTTTTAGTTTTGATTAGGGATTAAGGTGTTTTGCATTAGGTCCTAGTGAGTCTTGCATGTTTTGGAGTGATTTCTAGGGATTTGGAGACATCTTCGAGGTGATTGGAGGCCATGGAACCAAGCTTGATCGGATTTGGATGCAAAGGAGATGGCCAAGGAAAAAGGGTGATTTGTAGAAGACTGTACCGACCGATCCTGGGTTGGTACTCTGGATCGGTATTGAGACAGAGAGTTGTACCGATCCAGGATGCAATTCATGCCGATCTAGAACCGATCGATACACAAGCACGGATCGAACACCCTTCACTCGACGTTCCTTTCCCTTGCCCCACACCGACCGACTCTGAAGCAGCACAATGGATCGGTACTGAGGCAGAGACTTATGCCGATCTGAAGAGCTCTCCAATACTGATCGGGAGTAACTCGGCACAAAACTCAAAGAAATTAGTACCGATCCGTTCTCGGTCGGTACTACCAAGCGGCACTAATCCAGCAGTTCACACCGATCGATTCCAGCCGGCTAAAACTAATCCTGCATCGACCAGCTCATCATTTCTGCCGGCTGAAACTCATCCAGCACGTCCCGCGCACGACCAGATTTTGTTTTAGCCGGCTGACTCCGCATCAAGCACCTTGTGTGGCTTTGACCTCGAAGTTATTGTTCTCGACCGGAGGAGCTTGGATTCCTTGGCGATTCCGGTGAGCTTTCGCGGCATCACCCGCGCCAACTACATTTGGAGCTCTAGGAGGGTGATTTGGAGCTCTCACGTTTTGGGCGGGTGGGTTGGGGTTGTGGCCGTTCCCTCCTTGGCCGTGGTGGTTTCCATTACCACCTTGCCATTGGTGAGGAAGGTGGTCCACGTTGTCATGAACGTTCCCAAGTGGAACCTCTTCGATGTTCTCCATGTTTTCTTCGACTTGATGTTTTCTCATACGTGCTCTTCTTGCTCTAACCCCGCGGTCCAATAAGTGAATGTCGTCCCGTGCTTGAACTAGGTTGTTATTGCCTCGAGAACGGGTATGCATACACCTACAAGATCGAGAGAGAGTAATAGAAAGCAAACGAGATTAGTAACCAAAAGGAAAATAATACTTAATCTCAAAAAGAACCTAAATCTTAATGTCGAAATCTAAACCCAATCGGCAACGGCGCCAAATTGATACTAGGACTTTTGCAAGTCTTTTGAGGTATCAATAACTCACTATACCATGTAGCATAGTAGGTATCGAATCCAAATGGGCAAGATTTCAAGGCAATAAGAATACAAAGTACTTCTTAAGTTAAGCTAAACGAGAGGGGTTTGTTTTTAATCAATGAACTAAAAGAACTAAACAAGATTAGGAAATACCGAACTAAACAAGTTGAAATGCAATAGACAAAGCGAATCCAAGGATGGGGTAATTGGATATAGGTTATTCCAAGTCTAATTCATGATGCTCATACACAATCAAGGTTAATTTCCAAGGCTAATATCCTAATTATGACAAATCCTCTCTCGAGGTACTAATCACTAATCCAAAATCAAATTCTCATTTGTGGATTTTTAATCAGCAAGCATTAAATTCATTTATCAAGATCACCTAAATAATCCCTTAGACAACTAATCTTTTAGGCTAAGAAGGTTATTTCTCTTAGAAAGCTCTCTTAGGCATTTTATCGAACACCTTGTGGGTGGGAAATGCCTTGAGATCAAGTTTGACTTTCTCAAGCACAATCAAGCATTAAACACACTCCCTAAGAGTAGGAAACTGATTTTTTATCCCTAAGCATCACAAATCATCCATGGAAGTCACCAAATCCTAACCCATCCCTAGATCCTATGAGACTACTCGCTAATCGCTAATCGCTAATCGCTAATCATAATGGACCCAACAAATCCTATGAAGAACATGTTTGAATAATCAAGAAAGAAGATAGATAGATGGAAGAAATTGATAGAAACAAAGACTAGATTGCATAAATCAAAAGGTATCTCTTACAAATTACTTAGAACACTCAAAGAGGA
Source organism: Eutrema heterophyllum (assembly GCA_002933915.1). Taxonomy (NCBI): domain Eukaryota; kingdom Viridiplantae; phylum Streptophyta; class Magnoliopsida; order Brassicales; family Brassicaceae; genus Eutrema; species Eutrema heterophyllum. The sequence continues at coordinate 5,661 of PKMM01048704.1, read as the reverse complement.
GGTTTCTTAGCATAAGAAAAGACATAAAAATAAAAGTTAGGTTTTTTTGGTATTTATAGTGAATAGTGAATAGTGTGAACCGGGTCAACCCGGAACAAACCGGGTATTGACCCGGTCGGGTCTGGGCAGAATCGTGGGGATAAGTTTGTACCGACCGATTCTGGGTCGGTACAAACCATCCGGCACAAACCTTCATCGCCTAAGTCGGCTGGGTGCTGGGTCGAGGCAAGACACGTTTTGGCCGACATGAGTGATGATCAGGTCGATGCGCGACATGTTTTGGCCGAAAGAAATTGACCTACGAGAACGCCAAGTTAGTACCGTCCGGTAGTGCTGGCCCCAGAACGGGTCGGCACTAATCTTCATCGTGCAGGTTGTTGATATACTCATACTTTACATGTTCTAGCATGCATTTATGTTAGCGTTTTTGGTCCCATCCATGTATTTCTCATAGATTTCTTAGTGTTTTGGTCTAAATTAGAGTACTAGGTGTTTGCATTAGGTCCTAGTGAGTCTTGCATGCATTTGGAGCGTTTCTAGGTGTTTTGGAGATATTTGGAGTAATCGAGCAAAATAGGATGCAAGGATCATTCCGAAGCGTCTCAAAGATGCGGCTGGACGGCGACCTTCCGATCTGATTCAGCCTCGACGGTCTTCATTGAAGTTGTATAGGTATGGGTAAGCTGCCCAGGTAAGTTGGAGTCAAGCCATTCGGATGTGTGGGTTGGGAGATATGCCCTATTTACTAAAGGTATATCTGACTGGCCGCGAGAATCGAGATCAACACCGACCGGTCCTAGGTTGGTACAAGTGGTCGGTATGACACCAGAGACTTATACCGACCAGAATCTCTTCTCAATACCGATCCAGATCAGCTCGGCATGAAGGCTCAGGAATATTAGTACCGACCTGTTCTGGAGCGGTACTACAGGTCGGTACAAACACGGCAGTGCAGGTCAATCCATTTGTACCGGCTGAACAAAGGGGTTTCAGTCGGATTCAGCCTCAATGATCTTCATGAACGTTGTAGCCAGATTAGTTACCTGTCTACAGGAGGTGGTTTGAGGTCGTTCGGATGCGTATTCCAGGAGATACGGTGAGTTTACTAAGGGCATGTCTGACTGGCCGCGAGACAACGCCGACCAGCTCTAGGTCGGTACCACCTATCGGCACAAATCCTCAAGAAAATTAGTACCGACCCATTCTAGGTTGGTACTACCGAACGGTACTAATCCTGCATCGACCAGCCCATCATTTCTGCCGGCTAAAACTCTTCCCGCACGACCCAAGTGCACCTTAGCTAGACGTTACCCGACCAGTACAAGGTAGAAATCTGTACCGATCCAAAATGGGTCGGTACAAACCACCAGAATCAGCAGAAACCCAGATTTGGCCTGGTCAATACCCGGTTTGTTCCGGGTTGACCCAGTTTGCCCACCTTCTTTTAAATAGTCCAAAAACCTAATTTTGAGGGGGAAGCTTTATTTTCTCTCTTTCTCCTTGCACAAAAAAAACGTGGTCACCTTGATTCCTTTTAGGATTTGGATGATTTTGTAAGATATATCTTGAGTTTTATGCAATTGGAAGTTTAATCTCTTTAATCTTTCATCTCTTATTCACTTAATCATGGAATTTGACATCTCTTTCATAAGATTTGTTGGGTTCTTCATGGTAAGTGAGTAGAAACTCTTTGGATCATTGGGCTTGGTAGATTAGGGGTTTCTTTTGTTAATCTTTGATGTATAGAGCTTAATGATGTTATTTCCTTTCTTATTTAGTGGTTTTAATGCTAGATTAGGCTAGAGATAGTTAATCTAGATCATAGGGAATTTCATGCACACAAGGTGTTTGATGAAATTCCCCAATGAACTAAATAAGAGATTTTCATACTTAGCTCATGAGAGTGAATGTTGATATGCTCAAATTAATACCCTAAAAAGTACTAAAGCAGTGTTGCAGTATAGTTAGGGGTCGAACAGAAGAACTCCAGAATTCACACAATAGATTATGTAGATCAGAATTAAGCTAAACCAGAAAGATGTAATTGAAAGCAAGTGCATAAATTAAACGAGTTGTATATCAATTGGGAAGAAGATAGGCTCATGGTGTTTCTTAGGAATTCAATGAATGTAGGTAAACTAACTAACAGGATTCAAATTCAGCACGGTTCTTGAACTCAAATCACTAAAGTATAGCTAACCAACTCTCGTTGCGAAAACTATCTAACTCTAAATACTAGAATTCCAAATCTCTTTGCGAATCCTAAAGTCTAAACCAGCTTTTAATTCAAGTTTGATTTGTTCACAAAACAACTAAACCAAATCTCTTTGCGAATAGTTATTTTGCTCACCTAGGTTCTGTCAGGTAATTAATCGCACTCTCGTGCCTAACCAATTATCCTAAGATCTAAGTTCTAGGTGATCATGCTAGAATTAGCTTTGGGAACAACCTAAGGCGAAGAACTAATTCAGATGGTGAATCCTAATTATTCAATTAACCTAACATTCAGAGAAAACCCTTATGAGAACCATGAACCTAACAAGGGATCTACTTAGACATGGGAATTGAAATGATCAACATGATTGAATAGATCATCAAATCAAAATAAGTAAAAGAGAGTAAAACAAGAGTTCAGAATTGTCTCTCTCAGAAATCTCCCTCAACCAGAACAAAACTAAAATCAAGCTTCATCGAACGTTGGCTGAAAAACCTCATTATAATGCAAAAACACGTTATGGGGCTTATTGTAATTATTAAAGTCTTCTGGGCAATTTTGCAATTCTTCAACTCTTCATTAAAGTCGCGACTTGTGTCTTGCTGCAGTGAGTATCGACCGATACTAGGGTAGTATCGATCGACACTGAGGCTCCAATTCGGGTACTCAACTACACAACCTCTGTTTTGCTCCAAAATGCACCAAAAAGCTCCAATATCTCCAATTATGCTCCAAATGTGTTAAAACCTGTAAAAGACTCTAAAAGACTCCAAAATAGTAGAAAGACTCTATAAAACGGACATATATCATGGCTTAAAATGGGTAAAAACCATGATATATCAACTCCCCCAGACTTAGCCTTTGCTTGCCCTCAAGCAAATAGAAGACTAAACCAGAGACGTAATAACTTCGTATAGCAAGTTGCGACTTGTGTCTTGCTGCAGTGAGTATCGACCGATACTAAGGTAGTATCGATCGATACTAAGCTACACGAACTTCTGTTTTGCTCCAAAATGCTCAAGAAAGCTCCACTATCTCCAATTATGCTCCAAACGTGCTAAAACCTGTAAAAGACTCTAAAAGACTCCAAAATAGTAGAAAGACTCTATAAAACGGACTTATATCGTGGCCTAAAAGGGGTAAAAACCATGATATATCAACTCCCCCAGACTTAGCATTTGCTTGCCCTCAAGCAAACAGAAAACCAAACCAGAGAAAGAAGTTTGAAAACACGGAGACTCACCTGTTTATATATCATGGTTTTTACCCCTTTAAAGCCATGATATAGGTCCTTTTTATAGAGTCTTTCTACTATTTTGTAGTGTTTTAGAGTCTTTTACAGGTTTTAACACGTTTGGAGCATAATTGGAGATATTGGAGCTTTTTGGAGCATTTTGGAGCAAAACAGAAGCTTGTGTAGCTGAGTACCCGACTTAGAGTCTCAGTATCGATCCATACTACCCTAGTATCGGTCGATACTCATTGCAGCAAGACACAAGTCGCGACTTTTATGAAGAGTTGAAGAATTGCAAAATTGCCCAGAAGACTTTAATAATTGCAATAAGCCCCAAAACATGTTTTAGGTTATTAATTAGGTTTTTGAGCCACTTTGGTTGGCTACGTTTTTGATTAGAATTGATTTTGGATTCTGAGTTTTATGAGAGAGTTTTGTTCGTCCGAGAGAAGATTTCGAACCCTCTTGTTACACTACTTTTTATTATTTATCTGAGTATTATTTTAGTCATGTTTATTGTCTCAATTATCATGTCTGAGTAGTTCTCTTGTTAGGTTCAGGGTTCTCATAAGGGTTTTTCTCTGAATGTTAGGTTAATTGAATAATTAGGATTCACCATCTGAATTAGATCTTCGCCCTAGGTTGTTCTCNCCACGTCGATGAAGTGCAGAAATTTGGCTCATGCTTTAAAAGAACTCTGCTGGAAACATGTGTGTCTTCTAGTTAACTGGTCAGCTTTTGGATTTTTCATTAGTCGATCTAGAGCTGATTCTGTAACAGTGGTCACTTAGAAGCAAAGTCAGAACAATAGGGTCAAGAACAAGATCATAATCTCCAACAAATTTTGACTTAATAAAACAAATTTGACACAAAAACGACTGACTCTAAGAAAAACAAACACAATGTCAGCGACTACCTCCCCCAGACTTAAACAACACTGTCCCCAGTGTTATCTAGCCTAGAGTCGGTAAGAAAATGAATGAACCAAGGGGATTGTGAAAATCAAAAATCTTACCTGTGAAGGTGATGAGTGTCGATCGATACCAGTTGTATGTTGACACACTGATTTCAAATCAGTGTCATCGAGTTGCTTAACCCAGGGAAAGTGATCCAAAGTGTTAGAAGTTAGCATTGTTAGGAACACTCAAAAACAAGTTAATAGCAACAAGATAATCAAGCATAAATCCATGAGTTCAAACGCAAAAATAAAGCTGACATAGGTTCAAAAGAAACTAAGAAAAAATAAAAAGAAAAGAAAAGAAAGAAAAAGAAAAACAAACGTGAAAACAGAAGAAGAGTAATCCTATGTCGCCTCGGAATCACCATCAGCATAAGGAGCACCAACAGGAGAAGGATCAACCGGAGTCTGCGAGGGTCCAGGCTGAGACGAAGGAGCAGCGTCCGTGTCAGTCATGCAGCGGCAGCGAGAAATAGCAGTCCAGATGCTCCTCATACTCTCTATCATCACTCTCTGAAAGGCAGCTGGCTCCATCGGAAGTTTCGAAGGAGAAGGAAATGATGGTGGAGGGATAGAAGAAGTCGCTGCTCTCGTTCGCTGGGCTCGTCCTCCCTGGCGTGAAGTAGATGGAATGTCGGCAGCAGCAGGTGTAGGCGCAGGAGCTCGTCGTCTAGTCGCAGGTTGATATCTTCATATCTTACATGTTCTAGCATACATTTTACTTAGAGTTTTGTGTCATTTGCATGCATAATCATGGTTTTGTTTTGCATTTAGGTCTCATTTAGAGTTTAGGATGTTGCATTAGGTCCTAGGGAGTTCTTGCATGTTTTGGAGTATATTCTAGGTGTTTGGAAGCAATTTGGGAACAATTGGAGTCATGGACCAAAAACGAGGCATAGGGGTCGCACCAAATACCCGAAAGAACAGGCTGGACGAAGGGGATGCGATCAGATTTTGCTGTGGGTTTGTTCATGCGAAATGTAGAGGGAAGAGTCACCTTGCCTCAGGAAGTAGAATCAGGTTATTTGGATGAACTGTTAAAGAGTTATGGCTGATCCCCTCCAGAGTATCTGACTGGCCGCCGATCCAGATTTCTAAGCCGCTTACCACCGGCCGGTGCAACAAACCGGTATGGGACCAGAAGCTAAGCACCGTTCCAGAGCTCCCCTACACTGATCCGTTGTGTCCGGTGTACAGTTTCAGGGCATCAACACCAGTTTCCACAAACCGGTGCAACAAACCGGTGTAGCACTT
>PKMM01048623.1:727446-740863 GCA_002933915.1 Eutrema heterophyllum | reverse complement strand
GAAATTTTCGGGAAATTTTGAAATTTTCGGGAAGTTTTGAAATTTTTGAAAGTTTTAGATTTCAATATACTAACGATTTTACGTTTTTCCCGCAGGATTAACGAGGCCGCACTACAGTTGGGCGGCGGCTCCCAAGGCCGCCGTTCTCGTGGTTCTCGTACTACGCCTCCAGGTGGATCGAGCTCGGGAACTGAAGTCCCGGACTCCCAGCAATCCGCTGCTCGGAGCCGGATTAGGATCGAGGATCTAGTCTAGCAGCCGAACCGAGACCATTGCATCCGTCTCGACCCGAAGTTCGAGGACGGGACTTGGTAAGTGAATTTTCATTTATTATTTCAATTTATTTATATTTTTAATCTTAACGTATTTAATTCTATTTTTTTAATGTTTTCAGGTTTAAGTTGTCGACGGAGATAAACAAGGCGATCTTGCGGATGCTCCACAACATGTTGGTAAAACCGTACGAGAAGTACTCGGACATGCCAACCGACGAGAAAGACTTGTGGCACCGGACTTTCGCGGTAAGTCGTTTTTTAATATATTTTTCTTTTTTTAGTTCATTTTGTTATTTTTGATTTTGAAAACTAACATTATGTTTTTTTTCATTGTAGCAAGAGTTCACGTGGCACCATGATCATACAACAAAGGTTATTGGCCAATTCGACAAGTTTGCCGCGCTTTCGTACTCGAAGCACATGCACGAGTGGAAGCAGAAGTGGAAGCATAACAAAGGCAAGCCGAAGGAGCTCGAGGATGACGTGTGGAAGGGCTTCTGCGAGTACTGGAGTAAGCCGAAGACGAAGGAGCTCTCCGAGAAAAAACTCGAAGAACCGGAAGAGCGAGCGAGGAGGGAAGGGGATCTACATTCACAACGGGGGCGCAAAGACTGTCGAACGCGAGGCGATGGAAATGGTAAGTTTAATTTCCATTTTAATTTACTAATTTCATTTTTATTTTTATTTTACTTAACCAAATTTCACAGGCAAAGGCAGACGGCAAACCTACGGATTATCTTAAAGTAATCGAGCAAAAGCACACCAACAAGAAATCCGGTATGATCCAAGATGTGGGGATGCGTGACCTTGTCGAGAAGTGCAAGAAGAAGAAGACGGAACATGAAGTTTCGATGTCGCAGCTCACTTGATATATCATGGTTTTTACCCCTTTTTGAACATGAAGTTTCTGTTTTGCTTCGATGTCGCAGCTCACTAGTGTTTTTGGAGTCTTTTAGTGTCTTTTCAGGTTTTAAGCACGTTTGGAGCATAATTGGAGATATTTGAGTTTTCTGGAGCATTTTGGAGCAAAACAGAAGTTCGTGTAGCTGAGTACCCGATTTGAAGCCTCAGTATCGACCGATACCAACGAGGAACTAGCACTTTTGGAACGCACAATCAGGAAAGCAAAGAAGCCAGGAGAGATGAACAACCCATTGGTTTTGATTCGTGATGAGGCTAGAGCTTTGAAAGACCAAGAGGGTCAATTGTGCAATGAGAGGGGGCAGCGACTTGATGGAGATGGAAACATCATTGTCCCTCAGCTGTTGTGAATGTTAGGAATGATGTGGTTGATCGTGGTAGGACAATTGGTGAGTACAACAGGCCATATCAGTTCTACGCCAATCGATCAGCGATTCGCACTCCTACTTTTCAGAGGAATGACTTTGATCTGAAACCTGCATACTTCACTATTGTGGGTCAGCATCCTTTTTATGGTCTTCCTCATGAACACCCTATGGATCACATTGAGAGATTTGAGGATTTGGTCACTAGCATCAAGTATGATGGAGTGTCCTATGATTTCCTCTTCTGTAAGCTTTTCTCATACTCTCTTGGTGGGGATGCAGCTTACTAGCTGAAGTAGTTACCTTCTGGATCGCTGACTACCTGGGAGGAGACCAAGAATGCATTCTTGAACAATATCTATGATGATGCAAGATCAGAGGAGCTTAGGAATAAGATCTCCCAATTTTCTCAAGGAGCGACTGAGGCGTTCAAGGCTGCTTGGGTGAGATTTAGATCATATCAGAGGGATTGTCCACATCATGGGTACACTAAGGTTCAATTGCTGGGTATCTTCTTCAGAGGGATTGATTGGAGGTATCAGATGGCCTTAGATGCTGCGAGTAATGGAAATTTCAACACCAGATATCCTGACGATGCTTATGTGCTGATTGAGAACTTGGTGTCTAACAATAGCACCAAGAATGCAGACTTTGAGCGAAAGAAACAGGCTGGGAATTTGGATGGATCGCAGATTGCTGAGGTTCAAGCTAAGCTGGATTCAATGCACAATCTTCTGATGGGTAAGACGAAGAAAACTGTTCACTTTGCTGATGAGGATGAAGTGAAAGGTGTTAACTACATTGGTGGTGCTGGATTTCAAAGTCAAAGGTATCAATACCCACCTCACCCACCCAAATCTCTAGAGAACAAGGTTGAATCCATGCTTGAGCAGCTTCTTCAGGGACAGCAGAAGATGACAGTGAATTTCAATGGGATGGATGCTATGTACATAGACCTAAATGGAAAGATTGAAGCTCTTAGCATTCATCAGAAGAGGCTGGAAACTCAGGTCGCTCAGACTGCAGCAGCTGTGAAAAGGCAAGAAGGTTTTCTTCTAGGGAAAACAGTGAATCCAAGGGAATGCGTCAATGCAATCACCTTAAGAAGTGATGAAGAGGTCGACCCAGGAGTGAAAATTGGCCTAACTGCAAAGAATCTCGTCGATCTTGCTGAAGATGACGACGATGAGGCTCCCGAAATCGCCCCAGTATCGATCAATACCATCCAGTATCGGTCGATACCCGTCCAAGGATCTGCCAAGGAAGTTTCAAAACCAAGGGTATCGATCGACACCACACTTATATCGATCGACACCACACCCGAAGAGATGACGCAGAAGCCTTGTATCGATCGATACCATTCTAGTATCGATCGACACCCCTCGCAGACTGAGCCAGAAACTGTGAAAACACCCAAGATTGTCGAGGAACGTGTCTAAAAACCTAAAGTGCCATATCCTATACCACCTAGACATCTCATGAACCCTATTACTGCGGAGAAGTTGCTCGCTTTTGAGAAGATGGTCAGGAGGATTCCCCACACTATATCTTTTGAAAAAGCTTTTGATAACCGTCCTTTGGAGTGTTACTTTCGAAATTGCAGAGAAACTGAGGAAGAGATCAAGGCACTCTTATCAAAGCCAGAAGTACACCACCTCCGATGAAACAGCTGATTAAGAGGGAAGACCCAGAAAAATTTTCAGTTCCATGCTCTATCTCTAGAGTTGAATTCAAAGAATATCTCGTTGATTCAGGGTCCAGCGTCAATGTCATGTCAAGAGAAATTGCAGAGAGGTTGAGAATTGATATAAGATCTCCTGAGATGTCTCTTACATTCGCGAACTCTTCCACCTTAATTCCATATGGTACCATCCTTGATTTGCTGGTTAAAGTAGGAGATTGTCTGGTTCCTACTGATTTTCAGGTTGTGGAGATGAGTGCAAGATCTAGTACGCCTTTGATTCTTGGAAGACCGTTCATGGCTACAGTTGGTGCAGTTATAGACACGCCCAGTAAGAGAATCTCATTCTCATACATTGTCAAGGAGATCTCTTATAAAGCCATCCCTTCTAGAAGAGCTCCCAAACATATCTCTTGCATCACCGTTGTTACAGGAGAGACGTTGATGGTTGATCTTTTGGATGAGCCTTATGATGAGCCAACTGTCATGGACATTCTAGATAGTCCTTCTGTCATCACCAAGAGAGACATCAAAAAGGCTAAGGCAAAGAAGAAGGTAAAGAGCAAATGAGTAAAAGGTGCTCCCTCTATGACTTTAATCCCTCAGAAGTGGTGATGGGGACTCGATTGAGTACAAGGTGAAGTGCAAAGGAACCTCAAAACCATTTTCCAGGGCTAGAGTCATTCTTACTCCGGAGCTGAAAGAGAAAGGAAAGGAGGTTGTGGAGAGCATGTTGAGTAGAACTCTGAAGCTGGAAGTGTCTAGTTGTAGAACTTGCATGGGAGTGAGTTCTCAACGTCGCTCTGACTGATCACCTGAGCCAAAGTCAAGCTCGTGACGTTAAACAAGCGCTTGGTGGGAGGCAACCCACTGGTAAGTCTGTATATAAGTCTTTTGTTTTTGTTTTTGGTTTTATGTTTTGTGTTTTGTGTTTCACGTGAAGAAGCAGATTCAGAAGAGCGGTATCGATCGACACCCACCCGGTATCGATCGACACCATCCACACGATAAAGGAGCTGGGTATTTCTTAAGGGACCGTGAGCTACAGATCGATCGATGTCAAAATTGCATCGACCAATATCCCTTGTATCGATCGATACAAGCACGGTATCGGTCGATACCCGTCACCCAGGTACGTCTCCTTCGATTTTCACTAATCCACTCAGCTCTTCTGTTTTTCTTTTACCAACTCTAGGCTAAATAACACTGGGGACAGTGTTGTTTAAGTCTGGGGGAGGTAGTTGCTGACAACGTTTTTGTTTTTTTTTTGAGTCATTTGTCATTTTATTGAGTCAAAATTTGTTTTATTGAGTCAAAACATGTTGGAGATTATGATCTTGTTCTTGAATCTATTGTTCTAACTTCGCTTCTGAGTGTCCATTGTTACAGAATCAGTTACAGATCGACTAATGAAAAATCCAAAGGCTGACCAGTTAACTAGAAGACACCCATGTTTCCAGCAAAGTTCATTCGAGCCTGAGCCAAATTTTTGCACTTCATCGATGTGGTTAGTGTTCATAGAGCTTGATTCCTCATTCATATCTGACAAAGAAACCCATGTGTTTAAAGTAATGGTATCTCTCTCCCCCGTTATAAGTTAATAAATAAGAGCATAAAAGATGAGATGATTTTCTCCTAAGTAAAGGGTTAGGAATGTTTCCAGCGATCCCATTATTCTACTTGGTGAGGAATGATCACACAAAGGTTGGAAACGAGGCTAGGATTTTCCTATAATGTCATTATTCGCCTACACCCTTTGATACATTGAGAGGGAAGAACCGGGGATTCGGTTGCAACCACCATCAATACTCGCGTCTCATACCTTGATGTGTATATGCGAATCTAAAAAAAAAAAAAAAAAAAAAAAAAAAGAGAGAGAACAAAATAAGAAATAAGTCTGGGGGAGAGAAAGTGATACAAAAAGTGTGAAAATTTGGGTGGTTCTTTTGTCATGATATTGTATGGGAAAGAGTCTAGAAGGTTCTTGGCATCAACTACAGCGATGAAACTGGCGATGAAGGCTTGGATGGATAATGTTGCGAAATAATGTGTGTAGTCTGGGAAACTGCGAATGTCTATAGAGAAGTACATGGTGGTCTTATCTTGGAATTGGTTAGGTAACATATGAGCGCTAAGTTGAAGGGTCATTGCAATGTTTCAAGAACAGGTGAGTCTCTGTGTTTTCAAACTTCTTTCTCTGGTTTGGTTTTCTATTTGCTTGAGGGCAAGCAAAGGCTAAGTCTGGGGGAGTTGATATATCATGGTTTTTACCCCTTTTTGACCATGATATAGGTCTTGTTTTTAGAGTCTTTCTAGTGTTTTTGGAGTCTTTTAGTGTTTTTTCAGGTTTTAGGCACGTTTGGAGCATAATTGGAGATATTGGAGCTTTCTGGAGCATTTGGGAGCAAAACAGAAGTTCGTGTAGCTGAGTACCCGATTTGAAGCCTCAGTATCGATCGATACTGACTAGTATCGGTCAATACTCACTGCACCAAGACACGAATCACGAATTTTATGAAGAGTTGAAGAATTGCAAAATTGCCCAGAAGACTTTATTATGTACAATTTAGCCCTAAATGTGTTTTAGGAGTTTAAGTTAGGTTTTTAAGCCAATTTGGCTATCACGTTCTAGCTAAACTTTATTTTACTCTGGTTTTTGGAGAGACAACTATGAACTCCTGTTTCTTATTGATTTTTTTGATGATCTATTCAATCATGTTGTTTTCATTCTCCATGTCTGAGTAGATCTCTTGTTAGGTTCAGGGTTCTCATAAGGATTTATTCTGAATGTTAGGTTAATTAGTTAATTAGGATTCACCATCTGAATTAGTTCTTCACCATAGGTTGTTCTCATAGCTAATTCTATGTTGACGAATCTGGAACTTAGATCTTAGGATAATTGATTAGGCACGAGAGTGCGATTAATTACCTGATAGAACTTAGGGTGAGCAAAATAACTATTCGCAAAGAGATTTGGTTTAGTTGTTTTGTGAACAAATCAAACTTGAACTAAAAGCTGGTTTAGACTTTACGATTCGCAAAGAGATTTGAAATTCTAGGATTTAGACTTAGATAGTTTTCGCAACGAGAGTTGGTTAGCTATACTTTAGTGATTTGAGTTCAAGAACCGCGCTAAATCTGAATCATGTTAGTTAGTTTATCTACATTCATTGAATTCCTGAGAAATACCATGAGCCTATCTTCTTTCCAATTGACTTACAACTTGTTTAATTTATGCACTCGCATTTAATTACATTGTTTGGTTTAGCTTAATTCGAGTCTATATAATCTATTGTGTGACTTTCTTGACTTCTTGTGTTCGACCCCTACATATACTACAACAACTGCTTTAGTACTTATAGGGTATTAATTTGAGCATATCATCACTCTCGACGGATCGTCGTCTTCAAACGAGTTATCCTGAGAACAGATCAACCAACTTGTTCTCGAGGTATGTTTTAATTTGATTTCAAATTTTTTTTTCGTAATTTTATTTAATAACATTTTTAAACTTTCGTAGGAAACTCGACAAGTCAAAGGTCGATTCGCGGGGATAGGCGGGCTTCCAACCCAAGAATCTTCCTCCTCTATGCCTCGATATGCTTCAGAGTACAAAGAAGAAATCGAGAGGCTCAGCCAAACGGTGTAAGACCGTGACGAGAAGGTCGGTGAGTTGCAGTGCGCACACGCGGAAATGCAGACCGCTCACGACTCAACCCGTCAAGAGCTCAGCGCTTTGCAGGCGACCATGAAGAAGGCATTCCCCGATTTATTTCCGGATTAAATTTCATGTTTTTTTTTTCTTTTTATAACATTTTATGTTTTTTTGTAATAACATTTTATATTTTATGAATTTATTTAAATCAAATTTATATTTATAATTATTTTTTATTTAAATAGATTTTTTTTATTTAAATAGAATATAATTTAATTATTTTTTATTAAAAAAAATTATATATATCCGTCGGAATGTTGTCGGAAATCTTACCGACGGATTCCCGACGGACTACCGACGGAATATTTCGACACAGATCCGTCGGAAATCCGTCGGAAACACGATTCGTCGGTAATATTTCCAACGGGTTTCCGACAACTTTCCTACACTTATTTCCGATCAAATATCCGTCGGATACTCCGTCGGAAATAGGTCCGTCGGAATTCCGTCGGAAATGTCTGACCCCTTTACGACGACTAACATCCGTCGGAAAGTTCCGACGGATTTCCGACGGATATCGATTTCCGACGACCTAGAACCGACAGCTTTTTTCCGTCGGAAATGGTCATTTCCGACGAATTGCCGACGGAAACCGCCGTCGAAAAACGCATGTTTTCTTGTAGTGAAATTTGAACCAATATACCAAAAATATTAGAAGTTCTATAGGAAATAAATAATTTAAACATAAAGAATAAATTGTTAAAAAATTATTTAAATTCAAATTTTCAGAATTAATTAAATTCAGAAATTCAATTTAACTCAATTGAATGCAAAGACCAGAAATAAACAATTTGAATAAATTGCATTGATGATTTTAATTAAGCAAATTAAATCACCTAGTCAACAAAAAACATATGCAATTATTGCATCCAATCAAAGTTGGTGACTAAACCAACGAATTTCAAAACCAAACCAGGAAACAAGGAACCGGTTTAACCAGATGAAAACCAAACCATAATTTGTAAATCCTTTTTGGTGATGACACAAACAGATCAACGTCCGAAAACAATTGCGATCAAAATAAGTTTTTTTTCTTTCCAACCCATAACCAGATGCAGCAAAAATAAGGTGCGGAAACGATTATGGATTTTGTTCGAAAAACGAACATAACTTTCGATGAACACCTGTTCTCATAAAAACAAGCGAGTCTGAAAAGGAAAAAATATCAGAATATAATCAGATTAAGTGCAAAACACATTTAAACAATTTATATAATTCGAATAAATTGTCTAAGCACTTTAAAAATAATTTTCCAGTTATTAACGAAGCTGGAAAATATATAAATAAATTGGGAGATACTTTCTGAATTTCTGTTGAATAAACAACATATTTCAGAACCAAAATAACCTGAAACGGATCAAAAAAAATGATTGGAAACTGAGGATCCAGATTCCTGTTCTTATAACAAAAACACTTCACAAAAAATCAGTTTTCGTTAGTGTAGTAATACATAAACGAAAATTTACAGAATTAAGACTGTAGGAACGCAATATCTACAACATGGGCAAACTGATAATTTGTAAAGAAATGACATAAATAAATCAATAAACATAATATAAATATGATATCGATACAAGAATTAGGAATATGATTTGCAGAGTCGAGACGAATCTATTTCCTTAATTCTGTAAACGCCATGTAGTGTGATGGTTGCATGGCGTTCCGAATCCCAAGATACAACTGCAATTATTCTGTCTTGCACAACCCCCCAAGAACAGAATCTAACGAGCGCTTTTTCCGTGTTGTACTCTCATAAAATAATTAGAGAAAAGATGAAAAAAGTGAAGAGATTGTTTTTCAATTTCCATGGAAGAATGAGAGTCTGAGAGAGAGAGAGACCAATTTTGGTTAATCTCAAATAGGGAGAATAATGCTCAATTAATATACCATTAATCTGAGCCATTATGGAGAGGAGTGGTTACAGAATTTTTCAATAAATTTGAATCAATTTCTGTATTCATGAGGAGACTTTTCAGCTTGACCGTATTTAATTATATATTGATCAGATACAAAATTAAAGCGGACTGCAAAAAGAATCTCATCTTTGGACCGTAGGTCCATCTACCAAAACCTGAGACTCGAGCCCGGTTCGGTATCTCCTCCCTCCAATACACCATAGTGTATTCAAGACTTTTAAACTTTGTTATGACTTCTCCACTATATATACAAGAGGATTTTACCTCAAGTTTCCAATGTGGGACATTTGTTAGTTTTTAAACTTAGCCAAATTTTAAAGCATTTCAAGTTTTCCAAATCACCCACTTTGGACCTCCATTTCTCATTCAAATCAACTCCGATTTTGACAAATGAATACACTATATTATAGTGCTCACAGCAACGATTTCACCGTACCCAAAATCCGGTCATTCCGACAGACATTTCCGCCGGAGATTCCACCAAAAAAGTGGTCAACGCCATTTTGTCAAAAACGAGTTCCAATAGTCGGCCATATAATTTTTTTAAATCTGACAACCGTCATATATTCTATTATTGGGACTGTAGCGGTGCTATATTTGGGCCTTGCATAGTTGATTCCTCTTCTCACAGTGGTCCATTATGCATCGCTCCAATAATTTCATTTAACTGTGTATCTCATTGTTTTCGTAAAACCTCAACATATGTTGTCCTCCTTGTACTCCTTATTAACCGATATTCCACGAATAAACAATATATCCTCTCACAAACACATGTAACATATTGATATTTCAATTTTTTAATCGGGTTTATCAGCTGGTTCATCATCAAACTTGGATGAAAATTATAGCTTTTACATAAAATCCAGTCTTAGACATGTATCCAGAATCCAAAGATCTTTGCAACCTGATGCACACTAATTTTACCTTCACTAGAGAGTGAAGATCCAATTAGAGGCAAAGCTTTACATTTATAAAGCCTTAATCAATCCACAAGTGCATGGAACACCGAAGAATACTTAAGGATCGATCCCACAAATACTAAAGATCACACACTAGAGATGCGATAAACAAACTAAGTTAGAGCAAAACGTTTTATGGGTTTTATCGATTTATAAAAAGAAAACAAATGCAAGAAAGAAAACAAAAAACAAAAGCGTTGGATCATGGATTAAACTATCAAGGAGATGATTAACAATCAAACAATGATTCATTCGGTAACATTAAACATTATCCTAGAACATGGAACACAAACATAAGACTAATCCACTTCCGTGGTATCAATCCCTTCACTAATCACCTAATCATCAACAACTTCCGTTCGCGATTAGATAATCAATGAGCATTAATTATAAGTCCGATTCGTTCACTAATCACCCTAAACATCAACTCCCATTCGCTAGGTATGAAAAGCTCACAATAGGTTTGGTTCAAGCATTTCATCGAACACCTTCCGGGTGTGAAATGCATAAGTTCTAGATTTGAATTTTCAATCCTAATCTAGCATTAAGAGTCAACCTATGTGAAAGATATAACAAAGATCAACCTAATTCATCATCATCTAACCATCAAGACAATTGACTAATGATGCCTAGACATTCAATACACATTCACTCTTATCACATGGATCACACAAGTAGAGTAGTTCATTCTCATGATACTAATCCATTTACAAATCATCTAGTTATCAACAACTCCCGTTCGCAACTATATGATTCATAATCATTAAGCATTAGTCCATACAAATCAACAATTCACCTTAATCATCAATTTTCATTTGCTAAGAATTGAATTGCATGTTTGGAAGTTTCCTAAACATTTCATCGAACACCTTCTGGGCGATAATGTCCTAAGTTCTAGAACTGAGAGATCAAGTCATTTGTAGCATTAAGATCGTTCCTAACATGAGAACAAATGTTTATCTAGTCCTAAACATCAACAATCAATCACCAAACCATAATCCAACAAAAAGCCTAAAGTCTAACATGAAAGGAAAAGACATAAAGATAAAGAAAATGCATTAATAAAATATAAGGGTGAACAAATCATTCTCTAGAATTGCATAGATGTGAAGAGCATTCCAAAATCATCAAGAAGAGAGAGTTTGGGTCTAACCCAACTCTAGAGAGAAGAAAACTTCAAGAAGTACAAGAAAGAAGAAGAAAGAAGAAATCATAATATATATATATATTCTGAAACCACCTCCATTGGAAAGCTAACACAATTGCCTACAACTTTTATGAAGAGCTCCGGAGCTAAACCCTAAGGGAAGGCTTTCATCCGAGTCGATCTTCCAGACACATAAAATTGGCCTCTACATCATTCTTCCATATCGGTCATTTGACCGATATATCTTTGTCTTCATTTTGGCAGTGGGAAATTGGCTCCATATTGGTCAGATATATTGGAACTCCGATAGGAACGTCCTTTAGAAAAAATATTCAATAAAGAATTTGAGTATTTTACTAAGTGCGAGTATTATTTCTATAGCATAGCTGAATTAAATGTATATGTTGTTTAAAACCCATACCCACTGCTGATTTTGTTTCACATTTTCTTCCAAGTATACCAATGTAAATCATATTATTTCATATACTTCATCCACTAAAACTTCGCATTGGCGCTTATAAGCATTGATGTAATCGTTTTAGGGAGTCTACTTGGCATCATGTTCGTTGACAACACTAAGACTACTAATTTAATTAGAACTTCCCTTCCACCTTCTGAAACGAAAAAACTTAGGGGATCATTCGTTAATCCAATTATGTAATGTTTCCCCAACAAATGCAAAACTTAAAAATGAAACCTCCTAAATTTTCTCGAAGTCCTAGATAAGATCATATACCATTCTATAAGAATACCTAATGTTCGTTTGAGTTCTTCCTGTGTCGATCTCCGAATATTATGGCCGAACACAACCATTGATTTGGTGAAAACTTTAGAAATAGTGGAAACAATTTTAATCGCTTTCATAAATCATCATAAAGCTATTGTAGAATTCTAAGAATTTTCAAGACGGTAATGAATTTATAAAAATTTCAACGTAAAAATGGTAATTACTATAAATTCCCAACAATCTCTTAAAACCTTGTTTTAAGGACTTACATGACTTGATCCGACTAAATTTATTTTCAAAGATGAATATTTAAATGTTCTATCCCCAAATCAGTTTTCACTTGATTTACCGTTAACCGGTATAATTTCATATATAATCATATTTCACACTCTCTTAATATTTTAATCAACTTTCTAAATTCTCTTAATTGCGTTTCATTGCCTTATTATGTGTCGGTCCTCGGTTTAAACCTCATTTCCAAAATTTGAACGGTCTTGATTCTCGCCAAAACCAAACTTCAAGACACGCACATGACGGTATAGTTTGGTGATGAACTTGATTGAAGCTTCCCTTTTCATGGTTATGGTTTCCAAAACAAAATTTGAAGGTTATGCCATTTTTTGGTGGCTTATTTGCTACGGAAACGCTATAACACATTCGAGGTTTATCAGTCACGGAAAATCCACCTCGAAAATTTCCTGACTAATTTGCCACTGAAAAGCTATTGTGCCATCTGTGGCTAATCACCCACAATAAACCACCACTTTTTCGTAGCTAATTAGCCACAAATAAATACAGTATGTTGCTGATTAGTTGTGGCTTGCTTGTGGCTAAGCAGCTATGAATAGCCACAAAAGAAGATTAACCACGACATTATAGCCACAATTTTTTGGCCAAAACCATGGAAATACAATTTTTTAGTAGTGAAATTTTACTCATGGAACCTACCAAAATTTATCGGAGCACTAGATAAGATCTTAAACATCCTTTCGTAAGAATACCTAATGTTTATTTAAGTTCTTCTTGTGTTGATCTCTCAATATTGTGGCCGAACATAACCTTTGACTTGGTGAAAATCTAAAAATTGTGTAACAACTTTATAGTTTTCATGAGTCATCAAAAAGTTATTCTATAATTTTTTAGAACGGTTTGTGAGTTTACAAAATTTATAACGTTAAAATGGCTAATATGGACCCATACACTACAAGAATACAGGCGATTTCTGACGGCCATTTCCGTCGGTTCCAGTTCGTCGGAAATTAATATCCGTCGGACTATTCCGACGGAACTTGGTCGTCGGAAAAGGGTTAGAATATTATGACGGATTACCGACGGCGATGTTTCCGACGGATGTTAGGTCGGAACTAAACATCGGAACACCGTCGGAAACCCGTCGGATATATTTCCGACGGGATTCCGACGGATATTCCGACGGCTAAAAGATCGGAAGTAAACGTCGGAAATTGGTCGGAAAGCCGTCGGAAATATTTCCGACGGGATTCCGACGGCATTATTCTCGATGGATTTCCGACGGCATTATTCTCGACGGATTTCCGACGGCGTTAAGTTCCGACGGATATTCAATTTGAAATTTTTTTTTGTGATTTTATTCAATTAATTCTCATTTATAAATTATAATAAATAAATAATTAAATGAAATTATTTTTTAAAAAAGAAATTAATTAATAAAAATTCATTATCATAAAAAAAA
>PKMM01048623.1:706790-720252 GCA_002933915.1 Eutrema heterophyllum | reverse complement strand
AATATTACAAAAACGTTTTATATAATCCTAAAATTATATATACTAATTTTCGAAATTATACAAAAATTCTAACAACCCTAACAAATTCTAAATACCATTCCCTAATTTCATAAACCCTAATATTTCATTCCGAAAATCTAACAAATTGTAAATACTAATCTAACAATTCTAATTACTAATCTAACAATGAAAATGAGTGATTTTTAGAAAATTAGAGGGACTTACATGTTGGGATCCATGAGGATTGAAGGATTGAGGCTTGAGAAGAGGATTGAGAGGAGAGATTGAGGATTTAGAAACGTTTTTTCGCAAGAACAAGAGAGAGAGAGAAGAGAGAAAAACGTCCGAAGAGAGAGAGAGAGAGAGAGAGAAGAGAAAAATGAAGAGAAACAAAACCGTTTCTCGGATATATTCGGATTTCCGATGGCCAGATCCGTCGGAAATCCATTGGTTTTTCAATTTTTTTCATTAAGGTGGTTCAGTTTCCCGCGGTTTCAAAAAAACCAAAGTCTGTCGGAAATTTCTGACGGATGTGGGAATATACGGTATATTCCATGTATGTGTTGCTATTGTCCAGTCAACAGACACGCGTCGTAAGTCCCAGATCCGTCGGAAATCCGTCGGAAATTTCCTACAGATTTAGGGTATATTTGGGGTTTAGGGTTTAGGGTATGGTTATATGATTTATGGACCCCTAATGTACATGTTTCATTAAAAAAAATAAGAAATTCACCATTGTTAAAGACTTTGCATGAGTGTATAACTTATACAACATCAAAACCTATACATTTAACATAAATCAACTATATTTTATACTATACCTTATATAAACACTTCCATCAAATTTTCTAAATTCTATATAACACATTTATTTTGAAATATGACAAGTTCAAACTATTGTATATACATCATACAAGTGTTTGTAACCATTTTCTATAAAAAAAACCTATACCCTATACCCTAAACCACATTTTTGAACATCCGTCGGATTCCGACGGATATGAGAGGTAAAACATGATTGAATCGAGGTAAACATGCTTAATAAAAAAACAAAAAATGCTAAGTATACATCCGTCGGAAATTTCCGACGGATTTCCGACGGATGTATACTTCCTTCGGCTAAAACTGGTTTCGGTCTGTCTGGACTGTCTGAACCTTCGGCTAAAACTGTATTCGTCGGAAATCCGTCGGAAATTTCCGACGTATATATTCTTCCTTTGGTTAAAACTGGTTTCGGTCTGTCTGGACTGTCTGAACCTTCGGCTAAAACTGTATCCGTCGGAGATGTATACTTGGCATTTTTTTTTAAATTTCGAAATGGATTATTACACTTAAGTATATCAAATGTTTAAGTACAAGTACATTACACATAACTAATACATTTCACATAACAAATATCTAATACAACTACAAGTACATATTTTACAATGCAAAGTTTATAAAACTACTCTGAATCCGATGATGAGTAATATGATTCTCTTGAATCAGAAGTTTCCCCAAATTCCTCTAATTCTTCTTCTGAATCCTCAAATACCCGATCGTCTGCATGTATGGTGAAATCAACAACAAGGTCGACCTCTAGGGAATGCTCGATTGAACCCAAACCTACGAAGCTTGGTTGGAAAACGCATAATTTCTTCTAACCACGTGGGAAATCTTTGTCTGTTAGTCTTCTCTGTCGTGACCTGCCCGAATAAAATCTAAAATGAGTAAAATAAATCATTCATTATATATGATAGTTAAAAACAAGGCAATTAAAACACTTACATAATCTTTTAACCAACGTCCGAACTCTTCCTGTTTGAGCTCCATTAGCTCGTCCTCTGTTTTGTTCGGAAATACAAAACGTTGGTATGCCATATACATCATGTGAGATTGAAGCAATCATCACGTTAACATATATATAATCAAGGACCCAATAAGTAATTAATAATTTTGGTCAATATAATACCTCTCATATTCTTCAATTCTGTCGCACTTTGTGAGAATATACATATGCAAATGATCCCGCTCCTGTGCTGAAAGTCTCCACTTCTTGCCTTTTCCACTAAGTGGTCCAATCTCTAAGAATATATGAGGAACATCGACCAGATAGAAAGGTAGTACGCCTCCGTCATCATGTCGAGCTGGTCTACGACTCTTCGTTTTAACTTGTGATAGAAAGTAGAACTCGGCAAAATGTGAGGTTTCTTCATTGATGCTCTGTGCGACAATAGAACCCTCCACTTTGCTCAATTTTTTACCTTCTTCTTTAGATGAAACATATACCGTTTGAAAGGATACATCTAACGGTACTGAACCGGGTCCCCAAGTTCTGCTTCTCGAGGGAGATGAATTGTTAGATGTTCCATAACATCAAAGAAGGAAGGCGAAAATATCTTCTCCAAATTGCAAAGGATTATGGGTATATTATTCGCAAGGTTGCGGATACCGTCTGATGTAAGAGACCGCGAACATATATCTCGAAAAAAGGCACCAATCACATAATATGCATAACAAATGAATAAATAAATTAATACTAAAGTATTGTGTAAAGTATTTAAAAATTAATTTAATGATTGTATACCTGCAATTGCTTCGTGGACATTACGTGGTAGAAGATATGCAAAGACAAATGGAAGGAGGCGCTGCATCACCACATGGCAATCATGACTCTTTATCCCAGTAAACTTCCCTTATCCATTATCAACGCAGTTCCGAATGTTAGATGTGTATCCGTCCGGGAATCTAACACTATCGGTAATCCGGTAAAAAAACTCGGCCTTTGAACGTTCATCCAACCGAAAAGTCGGGACCGGAGGCTTCCCGTTCCCTGTCATATGTAGTGCTCTACGAGAACAAATGTCTGGCAAGTCCAATCTAGACTTCAGATTGTCTTTCGTCTTCCTTGGACATTGAGAACGGTGTTCATAATGTTGTCGAAAAAAAATTTCTCAATGTGCATGACATCCAGATTATGATTCAAAAGATGGTCCTTCCAATAATGCAAATCCCAGAAAATACTCCTCTTGTGCCAATTATGTAAGTTCCCACAACCATCAACAGGATGATGCCCGTTACCACCACAATCAATGGTACTATCTGCACCAAAATCTCTGAACTGGGTCAACAAATATTGTCCATCTAACTCAGGAGGTGGACCATCAATTACTTTCCGGTTCTTCCTAAACAATGTGGTGCTCCGACGATAAGGATGATCTCTTGGTAGGAATCGCCTATGACAATCAAACCAAGACGTTTTACGTCCATGCTTCAATTGGAACGCATCTGTGTTATCTTGACAGTACGGGCACGATTACCTTCCGTGCGTTGTCCATCCTGATAACATGCCATATGCTGGAAAATCGCTAATGGTCCACATAAGTACCAACCGCATGACGAAATTCTGCTGACAATAAACATCAAACGCCTCAATTCCATGCTCCCATAACATTTGTAGCTCATAAATCAATGGCTGTAAAAACACATCGAGTGCTCTCTTCGGATGCTCTGGTCCATGAACGAGAATGCTAAGGAACAAGAACTCTCGTCTCATGCACAAAGATGGCGGCAAATTATAAGGTGTTACAATTACTGGCCACAATGAATATTGTCTACCGTGCTTCCCAAAAGGGTTGAAACCATCAGTACATAATCCAAGGTATACGTTCCTCGCCTCATACGCAAAACTAGGATACATTGATTGAAAATGTTTCCATGCTCTTGCGTCTGAGGGATGAGCAATTTCTCCATTCGTTGTATGCTCTGCGTGCCATCTCATTGCTCCTGATGTGCGCTCTGACTAATATAACCTCTTCAATCTCTTTGCTAACGGCAAATACCACATCCGTTTATATGGCACTAACACTCTTCCACTTGTTTCCTTATACTGAGGTTTGTGACAAAAACGACATGTCGAACGGTATGCGTCCTCTCTCCAGTATATCATACAGTTATCGANAACGCCTTAATTCCATGCTCCCATAACATTTGCAGCTCATAAATCAATGGCTGTAAAAACATATCGAGTGCTCTCTTCGGATGCTCTGGTCCAGGAACGAGAATGCTAAGGAACAAGAACTCCCGTCTCATGCACAAAGATGGCGGCAAATTATAAGGTGTTACAATTACTGGCCACAATGAATATTGTCTACCGTGCTTCCCAAAAGGGTTGAAACCATCAGTACATAATCCATGGTATACGTTCCTCGCCTCATACGCAAAACTAGGATACATTGATTGAAAATGTTTCCATGCTCTTGCGTCTGAGGGATGAGCAATTTCTCCATTCGTTGTATGCTCTGCATGCCATCTCATTGCTCCCGATGTGTGCTCTGACTGATATTACCTCTTCAATCTCTCTGCTAACGGCAAATACCACATCTGTTTATATGGCACTGACACTCTTCCACCTGTTTCCTTATACCGAGGTTTGTGACAAAAAGGACATGTCGAACGGCATGCGTCCTCTCTCCAGTATATCATACAGTTGTCGATGCATACATCTATCATCTGATACGGCAATCCTAGCCCAGCAACAAGTTTATGTATCTCATGGTATGATGCCGGTGCAAGATTATCTTCTGGCAAAATGTCTTTCACAAAATCAGCGATTGCATCCACGCACTCCTCACTCAAATTGAAATCCGTCTTTATACTCATCATCCTAGTTGCAGCTGATAAAGGGGAATGTCCACCTCTACACCCATCATATAAACGATTTTTAGCAGCGTCTAACATATCAAAGAATTTCCGAGCTTCTGCGTTAGGTTCTTCCCATCTATCTCCATACTCAGCAACCGATGGCATACTTTCACGGAATGCATCGTTCACCATTTGAACATGACCTACAGTACTTTCTACTTCCATTACAGGTTCTTCTAAGCTAGCGATATCCCCAATATATTGTTCACTAGTACTAACATAATTATCAACCATTGTATCATTTTCTCCATGATAATACAAAATCTTGTAACCCGGCACAAACCCATGAAAATAAAGGTGTGACCATACTTCATCTATCACGATTAATCTATGATTCCGACAATTCGTACAAGGACAGTAGATTTTACCTGTTTTTTCGCTTTCTTCTGCTTAGCCGCAAATGCCATGAATTCCTACAGACCTTCTCTGAATTCTTCCGAAACTAGGCCCGTGTCCGGAATTTGATGAGGCTTGTCCATCCATGATCGAAAATAATTATAAGGATCTGAAGAAGACATTTTTGTAAGAAATTGTAGATGAGAGGTTTTTTGTGATTGTAAATGAGAGGGTGGATACGTTTTTATAAGGAAATTGTACGCGTTTTCTGACGGATTTAACGGCTATGTTAAAACGGCTATGTAACGTATATATTATTTCTAACGGCTACAATCCGTCGGAAACCCGTCGGAAAATCCGTCGGAATATGTCCGACGGATGGTCGTCGTCGGAAATCCGTCGGCAACGTCAAACGGCTACATCATCTGTCGAAAATCCGTCGGTTCTTTTCCGACGGATCATTGGCGTTGGAAATCTGTCGGAAATTTCCGACGAATTTCCGACGGGTCCTTTTTTCCGACGGATTTCCGACGGATGTTACTTTCGTCCAATTCCCATCGGAAATCTATTGGAAATTTCCGACGGAATTATGGCCGTCGGAAAAGACCCTGTTTTCTTGTAGTGATAGTGGAACCGACTTCACCTCCGGTTCTGAGTCTTTTGTGATTGGAGACCACTTAGAGACTACCATCGGGATTTCAGCGATGTTCCACATGCCCCTTCGTAAAACTCTGGATCGCAGGATTGGATTCGTTATTTTGAATTTCACCGTTGAGTTGTTGATGACGTGAACGTCAATCATCTGTGTTTTGTCTTATGGAACATACGCGGTTTCAACAAATCAACCAAGCATTCCGTGGTTCGTAGCTGGATTCAAATATACTCTCTACAATTTGGGTGTATTCTGGAAACGCGAGTTCGTGAGACTAAAGGGAAAAAGATCATGGAGACGGTATTTCAAGACTGGTCTTTTATAACAAACTATGAGTTTAGTCGCTCGGGACGAATCTGGGTCATGGAAGGATGGCGTTCGACTCACACCAATGTTCAAAAGCGGGCAAATCATAACCTTCTCGGTTCGGGTGGCAAATAGAGAAATGAATTCTTCTGCTCGTTCGTCTACGCCTCTAACTTCGTGGAAGAGCGTCGTTCACTATGGGAAGATTTAAAGTCGCACTACAATTCTCCGATCATCAAGAACAAGCCTTGGATCATATACGGGGACTTTAATGAGATTCTTTCGGGATCTGATCACTCGAGGTGTGACTCTAATCCAGTTCTTCCCCAAGGCACAAGAGATTTCCAAGAGGCCGTAAACCACTGCTCTCTTCTGGATCTGGGATTCAATGGCCCGAACTTAACTTGGTGCAACAAGCGAGGTGATGGACTTATATGTAAGAAACTGGATAGAGTACTGGTTAATGATGAATGGTTGTAGGCTTACTCGAGATCGTATAGCATCTTTGAGGCGGGAGGGTGCTCGGATCATCTAGATGTCGAATTCATTTAGATGCCGAAACACCAGCGGGAAGAAAACCCTTCAAATTTGTCAATGCATTGGTGGATTCTCCAAGCTTTAGACAACAAGTAGAAGATTTATGGGAAGAAACATATGAATTATTCCATTCGACATCTGCTATGTTTCGTTTCTCAAAGAAATTGAAAACTCTAAAGCCCCTTCTACGAAATCTGCAAAGGAGAGAAATTGGCGACATTTCTCGTCGAACAAAGTATGCCTTCGAGGATCAGTGTGGAAAACAACAACTTACACTCTTGAATCCAACAACAAATGCTATTCATGAAGAAGCAGAATCACATGAAAAGTGGGCTAAACTAGCGGACATTGAGGAGAAAGTTCTACGGCATAAATCAAATATGCACTGGATGCAAGTTGGAGACAAAAATAACAAGGTTTTTCACCGAGCAGCAAAGGTCCGGCAAGTGCAAAACACCATAAGAGAAATTATTTGCTCCAATGGTGTTGTAGCAACTACTGCGTCGGACATCAAAACAGAAGCAGAGTCTTACTTCCACGATTTTCTAGCTTTCATACCAGATGATTACTCAAGAATTGCGGTGGACCCTCTAAAAAACCTTCTCAATTTCAGTTGTTCTCAAGCTGATCGGGTTTGGTTATCTAGAGAAGTAACGGCAGAAGAGATTGAGGGTGTAATCTTTGCGATGCCAAATGACAAGTCGCCAGGGCCAGATGGTTTTACAAGTGAGTTCTTCAAAGGAAGCTGGCAAGTCATTGGAAAAGACTTCACGGTAGCGGTTCAGTCTTTCTTCATTTTTGGCTTTCTCCCCAAAGGTATAAACACTACTATCCTTGCTCTAATACCGAAGAAACAAGATGCAAAACAAATGAAGGATTACCGGCCTCTATCTTGCTGCAATGTTATCTACAAAGTGGTTTCTAAGATTCTTGCCAATCGACTTAAAGAAATTCTTCCAAAGTTTGTGGCACCAAACCAGTCCGCTTTTGTTCAAAACAAATTACTAATCGAGAACATTCTCCTCGCCTCAGAGCTATCAAGGATTACCACAAGCCATCAATCTCCTCAAGGAGTGCGTTAAAGATTGACATTGCAAAAGCTTTCGACACGGTCCAATGGTCTTTCTTAGTAAACACTTTGAAAGCTTTGAATTTTACCCCACTCTTCATCCATTGGATCAACCTATGTGTGTCAACCGCCTCTTTCTCGGTTCAGATTAACGGGGAACTAGCGGGTTTTTTCAGAGCAAAAGGGGACTACAACAAGGTTGTGCCCTCTCACCATATCTCTTTGTCATTTGCATGAACGTCCTTTCNTATCAAGGATTACCACAAGCCATCAATCTCCTCAAGGAGTGCGTTAAAGATTGACATTGCAAAAGCTTTCGACACGGTCCAATGGTCTTTCTTAGTAAACACTTTGAAAGCTTTGAATTTTACCCCACTCTTCATCCATTGGATCAACCTATGTGTGTCAACCGCCTCTTTCTCGGTTCAGATTAACGGGGAACTAGCGGGTTTTTTTCAGAGCAAAAGGGGACTACGACAAGGTTGTGCCCTCTCACCATATCTCTTTGTCATTTGCATGAACGTCCTTTCAAAAATGTTAGACAAGGCAGCGGTGGAAAGGAAATACGGTACCATCCTAGGTGTAAGAGTATCCTACTAACACACCTATGTTTCGCAGACGATTTAATGGTCTTCACAGATGGAAAAATCAGATCAATGGAAGGAATTATAACAGTATTTGATGATTTTGGGAAGATCTCGGGTTTGAATATTAGCCTAGAAAAATCTACGGCTTATCTTGCTGGAGTTTCGGAGAGAGACAGAGATGAGGTGATAAGTATTTTCCCCTTCACGCTGGACCAATTACCTATTTTATATCTCGGACTGCCGTTACTGACGAAACGAATGACAAGTACAGATTATGCACCGCTGATAGAAAGCATCAAATCGAAAATCAGGTCCTGGACAGCTCGTTTTCTTTCTTTTGCAGGAGATTACAATTGCTAAGTTCTGTTCTAGCAAGTATAACAAACTTTTGGATCTCGGCTTTTCGTCTACCACAAGGTTGCATTGATGAGATTGATAGTTTATGCTCTGCTTTTCTGTGGTCGGGTCCTGAGCTTTCAACAAGGAAATCAAAAATCGCTTGGCATGATGTGTGTCGATCAAAGACAGAAGGAGGCCTGGGTCTGAAACGGTTGAAAGAGGCAAACACAGTCTGCATTCTGAAACTGATATGGCGAATTGCATCAACGAATTCATCCTTGTGGGTCAATTGGATTCAAAAAAACCTTATACGCAGAGGTACGTTTTGGGCTGTAAGAGACGATACAAGAGGGGGTTCCTGGATTTGGAGAAAACTTCTCAAATATCGGGACAAGGCAAAAGCGTTCCACAAAATTGAAATTAGGAATGGAGAATCGACATCCTTTTGGTTCAATACTTGGAGTCATCTAGGCTGCCTTTATGACAGATTCGGCTCGAGAGGTTTTATTGACTTTGGGATTTATGTTCACGAAACTGTCGCGACAGTGATAAATAACCACAGGAGACGTCGACACCGTATACCAAGTCTAAACCAGGTAGAGGATTTTATTGACTTCACCCGAGCCAATATAAGACGGAATGAAGCAGATATAAACATGTGGCGATTCAAGGAAGGGGTCTTTAAGCAAAACTTCTCAACAAAAGCAACGTGGAACCAAATTCGCACATCTCATCAAAATCAACACTGGAGTCGGGGAGTTTGGTTTCCAAACGCCACCCCAAAATACTCTTTCATGACATGGCTAGCAATGCAAAATCGATTATCAACAGGAGACCGAACCAGATGCTGGCAACACGGTACTTCACCAGCGTGTGTCCTATGCCAAGAACCATTGGAAACACGTAAGCATCTCTTCTTTAAATGTCCTTACTCAGCAGAGATCTGGTCTAATCTGGCGCAATGTATTCTTAAGAACAACTTCACGACAGTTTGGACCTCTCTAACTCTCTTAATCTCTAATCATCGCCTTGATCGAATGACATTGTTTGTTACGAGATATCTATTCCAAGCTTCTATTCATGCAATCTGGCGAGAAAGAAACCAGAGGAAACATGGCGAGAAACCTTCTAGAGCTCAACATTTAATCAAAATCCTCGACAAGACAACGAAGAACCGCTTAAGCACAATCCAAAGAAATGGTGACAAGTATTTTGCGGAGGCAGTGGTGTTTTCGTTTGCATCAAGACCTCCAAATTGACTAGTGATGTAATAGCTTTCATCGTCTCTAGAATCTAAATCTCTCTCAAAACTCTGCAAAATGATGCATTCTTTGTAAAAAACGTGTTTTTTTGTGGTGAATAAATTTTGTTCTAATACTAAAATTTATGAGTAAAAAACGTGTTTTTTTGAGTAACACGTTTTGTGAGTAAAAAACGTGTTTTTTTGCATTCTCTTAAAAAAAAAAAAAAAAAAATTGGTTAAATACTAAAATTCACGAAAATTGCTTAAACCTTGTTTTAAGGACACACGTGACTTTATCCACCAAAAATCATGTTCTAAGATGAATATTAGCGGTTCTAATCTCACAAATTTGGATTTTTCGAATTTAGAATCTCCAAAACGGTTTTTTTTTACCATCAACTGATATAATTTCGTAAAGAAACATACTTACACTGTCTTAGGATTCTAATCAACTTTCTTAATTCTCTTAAAGTTCAATTGCCTTATTCAAGTCATTAATTTAAGGGTTGACTTCGGTAGATCCCTCAACTATTGTTGCCCTATCTATTTCCCCCCAGACTTTAGACCTCATGACTAAACTCCCCCATCTTATTAATCTCATCTCTAAACCACCCAAACTTTTTAATTCTGCATAATTCCACATTTGTAATCAATTTCGTGAAATTGTGTCTAATCAACACGATTGCGTTTACCCAAGATCCCCCGATTGGTTAAACCCGCAAAAGAACCGACCCGGAAAAAAACCCGGTTCGCTAAAATCTAAAACACTACACTGTACATGTCAAATTTAAAGTGAAAATCGAATAGGGGATTTAAGGTTCTGGAAATCAAAGTCGATGTGGCCTTGTTTCTGGAAATCAAAGTCGCCGCCGCCCAACGGAGCCGGTCGTGATTCGCGATGGATGATGAAGATATTGTGTGTCTTTAAATGTCTCTTTTTTATTTTGTGTGTCTTTTGTCTTTGAATGTGTTTTCTCTTGATGGTCTTTGAATGTGTTCTGACTTTGAATGTCTTTTATGGTTGAATGATTGTTTCTGGTTTTTGTTTCAAATTTCCAGGCTGCTGCAGCAGCTACAATACGAGATGCCATCGTACTCACAAAACCGTCACAAACAAGCAGTTCCAAGTTCATTAATTCATATTTTCAGTTTGTAGTTATTATCACTTTGATTGGAAAATATTGTGTCAATGTCACTTTGAATGTTCTTTTTTGTTGATAACAATCTCCATCTCTGTCTTTTCTTCTGCAAATTTCTTTAGCTCTCTTCTCCTTGCTACGAATTTTACATGATTATAGTTGTCATTATAGAAAACAGAGTCTGGAATAATGGATGCTCGCAAGTGGCGAGGATGGAGGGTAGGATATTACAAAAACCCGTCATTTGAATATGGTCTAGACTTTTGCTCGATATAACTGAAGAATAAACAAGGCAATGGAAATGGAAAGCATATCACCAAGTCGACGGATTTATTACTCGTTAATTCCATACAAACGAAGAACCCTAAAAAAAGAAAATGTAAGAAGTCATATTTCAGTCAACTCACGACTTGGGCCAATAATTGGGCTTACTACAAGCATTAGTGTCAAGTTGGGCCCACGTATGTTTCTAGGGTTTCTTGGTTATAAATACAAGTGTTAAACACCAGGAAAACCTAATCCTGAGTCCATAGGATTCCGAGCGCCTCATAGGCGGCTCGTAGAGCTAGAGAGAGAATAGAGGTTTTCTCTGGGGAATCTAGCTTAGTTATTTGTTCTTTCTTGTTTGTTGGGTGTGAGAGAGATCATAAGTTGTGAACACATCGGAGGTGTTTTCCGATTGATTATTCATAGTGGATGTTGTGGATCCCGGATCCACCCCGAATGTAGCGGTGAGGCCGTGATGATGGGCCTATGGCCCAATAGGTAGATACATAATATATGGTTTTGTTGTTGTAGATTGTGGTTGAACCGTAGAAACCGTAACTTGTTCCGCAAGAAACCTATACGTGAAACTCACGATACCTTTTTCCCCATAAGGAACAGTCAAAGCGTGCGTCTCCAACTTCATACCGTTAGCATCACCGTTGGCTGATGACGAAGAAGGTGGATTTGAGCTCAACAGTTGTTGAATCGTAAGGCTGACGCATCCAATCTCTTTGTCGCCAAGGAAAGGCCGGTTGCTCATCAATTCCACGAGGAGCATCAAACGCCCTTCATGAGCTAACTTTTCATCGAGAGAAAACTTAATCGTCTGATTCCACTTTGGGTTTGTATTGGCGGAGAAAGCCACAGGGGTACTGATCGCAACCGAAGCGTATACGTCCATGGCCGAAAAAGCGTTGACGTCTTCGATGTCCTTGGCGAATTTGATCACGATCTCTAGGATTAGTTTCGTTGTGGAGGTTTGAAACCGACGCGAAAATACGACAGACTGACCTGATATTGCTGGATCTTGGTTTGGATAAACGGGTTGACCAATGGATGGTGGATAATCTTGCGCCGGAGGATACAAATCCTCAACCGGGACCGGTTTAAACCGGTACAAGAGACTCAACGTTGCTTTGGTACTTCCTCCTTCTGTGACTTTGATAGGACAAGTCACCGACTTCATCTTATTGACGTTACCGTTTGCAAACGATGGAAGCGGATTTGAGGCAAAAAGCTCATGAACCGGGACGTTGACTTCTGCTAGAGAAAGGTCATCCTTCCCTTCAAGCCAATAGTTAAACAACTCGACCTTGAGGGTCAATAGGCCTTCACGGGCTGCTTCTTCGTTGACGGAAAACTTAACGGTGTGATTCCACGTCGGATTAGAACCACCGTCGTAGTCAATGGGTGTTTTGGCCGCTTGTTTCTGTTGAGTGGTGTCGCCGTTGATTGAAACGACGGCGTATACGTCCATCTTGTCTGTTGCATCAACTTGGCTGAGGTCACTGGCTGATACAACTTTGAGCTCAAGAGTTGGGTTCTCTATGGGTCTTTGCAACTGTGACGAAGCCATTTTTAGAAAGTCTTTGTCTTTGTACTATCTTCGCAAATGTGAAATAAGGACAAAGATATATACAAGTTTAGGTGTGGACATCTTCTAATGTTACGAAAAATTATAGAAAGATAACATGTATGTCATTTCTCGAGTCAACGTTAGTTTTATATTAAAAAATACACAAATTATATTGTGTCAAAATCTGAAAACAATCAGATTTTATAACCTCTTGAAATATAAATTCATATTTAAATAATCTATAGTTCGACATAAAAACAAAAAAAAATATAATATATCTGTATATTTACCAAACATTTTTACGAGTACATGCATTTTTCTTTAAATGATAGAGTACTAGGACTTAATATGTGCTAATTATAGCGTGATATAATTTTTTTTTAAAAATTGTTTTGAAATTTAAGAAAAATTGATTTTATTTGAATTTATAATATATCTAACTCATGATTATAGATAGAGTGTCAACGGAATAATTTGTTTATTTAACCCGTTTTGCAGTGTACTACAATATTATTTGGGATAACCAGCAAAACTTATAATCTTGAAAACATAAATCTAATATGCACCGTTTAATAACTCTAGTTTTGTGGTTAGTTCACAAACTCTTAAAAAAAATCAATTTTCTTGTGTCTAACTTTTATAAAATTAGTAAAATATTTTTCAACTTTTATTTTGATATATATTTAAATAAAATATAATAAATTATAGTGACAAATATAGCAAGATTT
>PKMM01048623.1:668837-701082 GCA_002933915.1 Eutrema heterophyllum | reverse complement strand
CAGCTGGTGTGCAGCATCCAGATTCCTACTCTCGCACAGCCCTTTGATGAGTATATTCAAGCAACAAGCATCGATTTCCACACCATATAAAGATGGAGAAAGACAGACCTACATAGTCTCCCATGAAGAGGTAGTTGGTATCAGGGGCGTTACCGCCAATTCGAAAGAGCTCGATAAGGTCATAGAACTGGCCGTGAATATCGCCGCAGACGGTAACAGGACATTTCACGGTCTGAACGTTCCATTCCTCGACAAGGATCGCCCTAGCTTGATCGCAGAGCGTCCTCACATCCGCCTCCGATAGCGGTTTACACTCCATCAGCTGCTCGATCTGACGGTCCATATCTCCATTCGACGGCATCTCGTCCGAAGGCCAACGATTCGGGGGATGACGAAGATGGAATCGCCGGGGATTGTATCGGCGAGGCTAAGATGTTTGAATCGGAGATCAAAAATTTGAATTGTATAAAACTTGAAGGCTTGATTCGTTCCTTCTCCATCCCCCTTCTCGATTTTCTGTTTTTTTTTCTTGTTAGACTAGTTTTGTTTTATTAAAAACAAGGGTAGTTTAGTCAAAAAAAATTTAATGAATGCTATGTTTGTGATTTTCACCATTGGGTGCTAAATTATTGAATTTTAAGTTTTTTGGTGCTATTTTGTAGAATTGACCTTTCTTTAATTGTAGCAAATCATTTAACAGATAAAGTCAATATGTTACCTAATTAAATTACTCTCAATCATATCTTTATAAAACTGAAACAAAATAATTCGAAACCACGTATATTATTTACGTGACTAATAGTAACAACTGGAAACAACTGAGTTTTTCATGTCTAATTATACATCTCATTTGAAAAAATATTAACACCAACATTAAAAGTTAATATCGGGTACGTTTTCAACAATTAAGTTTATATCAGTAATACTTCATATAATATTTATATATCACCTATTATAAAACACAAAACTACATCAATCCAAGTAAATTATAATTAGTTCAATACACAATCTAAATTTATAAAAACCGAAGTCATCAACAATCTTCAAAACGTATATACCTATATGTATAAAAATCAAAAAAAAAAATTCATAGATAACAAGCACGGGTCCATAATCTATTATTTATCAAGCATGAGAAAGAAACAAATACAAAGCCCAGCCCAGGTGGCTTTTTTTTTTTTTTTTTAAAGGTCAATAGAAACTCTAATTGTAGGGGAAGGAAACTAGTTGAGCCCGAGTTGAATAAACCATATTTATGGAACTTAATTGGATTTGAGAGCTAACCAGCAATTATGAGAACGCATGTACTATTATTTGGGTCGGGTTTTTTAGAATGGTTGAATTCATTTTTTGGTGGAAATTTTCACTTATTTGGGAATAGCCGACGAACGCAAAGTGAGAGACACATCTATTGAAGAACGAACCTATGCCACACTAATGATTAATGTTCTAGGTGGACTTGTCTCTCTGGACCGTGTCTCATGGATCCCTAGGCTTGTATCATCAATACGGCCAAGATAGTTTTTGGGAAGACATTTACTTTCCGAAAATTCTCTGACGCTCAAATCAAAAGGGTTAACATGATTGGACAAAAATTTAGTGTTGGGAAGAAATATGAGGGTTTTGGTTCTAAGTCTTAGCCGATAGTGGTTTAAGGCCCAATATGATGTCTGGTGAAAGAGTTGAAATGGATAAAATATTCGCCAGAGTGGAGTCGGAACTCGCCGACGTACAGTTGAGACCAATATGGATCTCAAGAATCAAAAACACTTCACTAAGGTGACTTGGTGTTCAAAGTTTTGGCCCTCTTCTTCCTTTGGTGTATGCTCGACCATTGAAGGTAATTCTATCTCTGGTGATGATTTTCTCTGTTTCAGTATGTTGATCTTCTCTTTTCTACTCTCTATTTGTCTATTCTCTCTCGTCCATATCTCAGCTCACCAACGTCCCTCCTCCTCTCTCTCTCTCTTGAATTAAGGAGAGTTTAATATAGACTGAAGGTTTGAAAGAGTTTCGGATCAGATTGATATGGTTGACTCGCACAGGTTTAGGACTTGTCCCGTCTTATTACTGTAGAATGTAGAGCTTGATTATATTATTCACAGAGATTACAACATATATACTTGTACAAAGTAGGGCACTAAGGCTCGAAAGTTATTGAGGATTCCATAAGCTGTGCAAGGGAATATTGTGTAATAAAGAGGATTCCTTCTTATATCCTTAACACGCTCCCTCAAGATGGAGGGGGGAGTTCCACTCCAATCTTGTCACGCAGTTAAAGGAAACGAGCTCGAGGTAGTGGTTTGGTTAAGGCATCGGCTAGCTGGTCGTGAGTGTTGACATGTGATACGCGAAGCATGCCGTTCTGAATGTGTCCCCGTATGAAGTGATAGTCAAGTGCCACATGTTTCATTCTTGTGTGAAAGACTGGGTTCGCGCAGAGAAACGTAGCTCCAACATTGTCGCAGTAGATTACAGGTGCTACCAGTAGTCTGATTCCAAGCTCAGATAACACGTTGCATATCCATTGAATCTCAGAGGTTGTGTTGGCTACTGACCTGTATTCAGCTTCCGTGGAAGACCCAGCAACACTTTTCTGTTTGTTACATGTCCAGGATATCGGATTTCTGCCCAGGTAGACAATGTAAGCATTCGTGGAGATGTAAAATCGGAGTCCCCAGCCCAGTCAGCGTCCGAGAACGCATGTAGTGTCAGATTGTTGGTTGAGGAAAAATATATGTCGTGTGTGGTTGTGCCTGCGAGATACTTGAGAATTATTTTCGCCGCTTGCCAGTGATCGTGTGTTGGATGATGCATAAATTGAGATAACCAGTTCACAGCATAGGCAATATCCAAACGAGTAAATAACAGGTATTGCAGACGGCCAACTAGTTTGCGATATTCAGACGGATCAGAGAGAGTCATACCAGACGTGAGTGTGAGTTTTAGTGAGGTGGCCATCGGTGTTTTCACTGGTTTGGCATCGAGCATGTTGTGATTGTGCAGAAGATCCAGAACATATTTCCTTTGTGATAGATGCAACCCTTTTTCTGTTTTGTGTGCTTCGAGACCAAGGAAGTAATTGAGGTCTTCATGATCTTTGACAGAGAAACGATCCGCGAGTGATTGTAGAATGCAAAGAACACTGCTTTGGTTACTTCTTGTGACCAATATATTATCAACATACACCAGGAGATAGATGAATTCAGTACTCGATTTCAATGTGAACAGAGACATGTCTGAAAGTGAGTTGTGGAAGCCGATTTCCAGCAGGTATGTCTTCAATTTTGTGTACAAGGCGCATGGAGCTTGCTTGAGACCGTAAATGGCTTTGCGAAGCCTACTAACATGCGTCGGTTTATCTGGGTCGACGA
This sequence comes from Eutrema heterophyllum, assembly GCA_002933915.1. NCBI lineage: Eukaryota > Viridiplantae > Streptophyta > Magnoliopsida > Brassicales > Brassicaceae > Eutrema > Eutrema heterophyllum. Next base: position 697,708 of record PKMM01048623.1, on the reverse strand, counting down.
ATCCTGGTGGTTTCCTAAAGGAACGCATTGTTCACATCAAGTTGTTTGATTGGCTAGGAACGCGTCACTGCTATGTCGAGCACTAGTCTAATTGTTGTGGACTTAATCACGGGACTAAATGTCTCTGTATAATCACGACCCAGTTGTTGATTATATCCTTTGGCGACAAGCCTTGCTTTGCACTTGTGTAACAATCCATCATGGAAAATTTTATGTTTAAATATCCACTTATAGTCGATGACGTTCTTGTCGGGTGGTCGTGGAACCAGATCGAAAGTTTGATTTCGTGCGAAAGCATGATTTCTTCGAAGTTTGGACTTCGCCATTTTGGGTCTTTCATTGTCTGGTTCACTGTCATTGGTTCCGGTGGGAAGGAGATTGTCGCAGCGGCTGTGAGGGAGAATTTGGTGACTGGTTTGACGATGTTGTTTTTCCGGCGAGTTTGCATCGGGTGTGTGTTTGCCGGTGGTGGAGTTATCACGGGTTCAGATGTGGAAGCTGATGGGTCTGGATGTTGACTTTGTGGGCTCGTTAGCTTCTGGTGGATTTATGAGTGGATTTGGGTCTGTTTGGGAATGGGCTTGGTGTGTGTTTGTTGGGCCCAGTGAGTTTTGGGTAATGGGCTGACTTGTTGGGTTAACACTGTTTATTGTTTGCAGATTCTCTTCACGAGGAGTCGTGAGTTGAATCGAAGCCGGAGGAGGAGCTTCCGTTGCTGTCGGTGGAGCAGGCTGGTGAAGATCTGTTGTCGTGGGTCCCGCTGGTGGTGTTGGCGGCGGCAACAATGGCGATACGAGTGGCGTTGAGATCGAGTTTACATCGGTTTGCTGATTCGTGATTTGCGGCGGAGGAGCATCTCTCGGTGGTGCTGGTTGAGTGAAATTGTGGAACGGGAAGGATGTTTCATCGAATTTCACATGCCGTGAGACAAATATTCGGCCAGTACTTAGCTGGAGACAAAAGTACGCACTTTGTGTAAGTGAGTATCCCAAGAACACGTAGGGGCTCGATCGATTCTCCAATTTGTTTGTGTTGTATGGTCTGAGGCAGGGGAAGCAGAGACACCCAAACACCTGAAGCTTGTTGCAGTTGGGCGATGTGCCAAACAGTCTTTGAAAAGGCGATTCCATGTTCAGTACCAGTGTTGGGAGGTGATTGATGAGATACACGGCGGTCGCGAAAGCGTATGTCCAATAAGATTTTAGTATGCCAGCATGAGTGAGTAATGATAACCCAGTTTCCACCACATGGCGATGTGATTTCGTGTGTTTTTACCCGCACCAATTAACCTAATGCGCACACTACCGCAATCATAACGGTATGTCGATGTAGCACTTTATGATTGATCCCACGGAGAATAAAGATTACACACTAAAGATACGAGAAACAAACTAAGCTAGAGCAAAAACGTTTTTATGTTTTATACAAAAAGAAAGAAGAAAGAGATCAAAATGCAAGAAAGAAAATAAATGACAAAAAAAATGCGTTGGATCATGGCTTAAACTATCGAAGAGATGATTAACAATTAATCAATGAGTCATTTTGAAGCATTAAACGCTATCTTAGAACATGTAACACAAACATAAGACTAATCCACTCCCGTGGTACCAATCTCTTCATCGATTACTCGATTATCATAAACTTCCGTTTGCAATCAAAAATAATCGATGAGCATTAATCGCAAGTCCATTTAGTTCACTAAACACACTAAACTACAATGGCCAATTGTGAATGATATAGAAAGCTCACAAAAGGTTTGGTTCAAACAATTTATCTAACTCCTTCCGGGTGTGAAATGCCTAAGGTCAAGACTCGAATGAACAAACCTAATCTAGCACTAACACCGTTTACTCGAATATATCCCTAATGCATGAGATGAGACCAAAAATCCTAGGGTGTAGCTCTAGTTCGGTTTGTCACGCCAAACTAGAACATGTAGTACTAGGTTTCGGTTTATCATGTCAAATCTAGCATTAAGAATCAACCTAAGAACCTAAGAACCTAAGTGAAAGAATTATCCAAGATCATCCTAAATCACCAACATCTAACCGTCAAGACAATTTACTAGTGATGCATAAACATTCAATGCACATTCATTCTTTGGCAAAGAACACATAAATAGCTTAACTCACTCCTGTGATGCTAAACCCTTTGTTGGTAATTTGAATTAGCTAATCTCCCGATTGCAACCAATTTATCAACAAGCATAAAAAGTAAGTCCTTTTTAAGCCAACAATTCGCCTTAATCACGATGGCCATCGGTTAAGAATGAAAAGCACATTTAGAAATTTCCTAGACAATCTACCAAACCCCTTCCGAGTGTAAATCGACCAAGATCTAGAAATTGAGTAGCTATTTCAACTCTAGCATTAAGATCACTTCTAAACATGTGAACAAATGATTATCTAAACCTAAACATCAATAAGCAATCATCAAACCATCCAAATCAAGCCTAATCATGATCCAACAAAAAGCTATTCACAAGAACATGAAGAACACAGAAAAGTCAACTCACAAAAACAACTTGAATCACAAAAGTAAACTATAGAAAAGAAAGAAGAAGAATCTAATAGATATAATATGAAATAAAAGTGAAGAAATCTTCCCTTATGTGAAATATACATGAAGATCCATTCAAGAACACCAAAGGGTGTTCTTGAGCTCTCCCAAGAGACTTTTCGTTTGGGGAAAGAATACTTATGTTTTTAGTGAGTAAAAATGACTTAAATACAAAAAGAGACACTAAAAGTGACGGCATCGGTTTGGGGGATCGGTTTGAAATTCTGTCATCCACCTTTGCGATCGGTTTGACGATTTTGGCTTGACAGGTCTTCATTATATCGGCCATAACTCTTGAACCACAGCCCTGAATGATACGAATCCAACGCTCACGCGAAGCTAACTCAATTTTCTATCTTGTGTCCAAATATGAGATTAAACTGGGTACGGTAAGGCTTCCATCCGACATGATCTTTTAGCTGATTCGGATTGCCGCTGCATTTTCCAGTAATGACATGTCTTCAGTAAATCAAACGCATCTCTTGAACCGAGGATGGAAATGACCTGTAACCACTTCCAGTGGAAAGCTAACTCAATTTAGTATAACTTTTATTAAGAGCTCCCAGTCTAATTCAAAGGGCAAGGTGTTCATCCGGTTGGATCTTTCAGGCACATCGTCTTTATCAGGAAATCTTGATCGGTTTCAGCGATCGGTTGTGAAACCGATCGGACGTGTATTTTACTCCTTTTGATCCTCTTTCGATCTTCCTTCGAACTCCAAGTGTCTCCTTTGATCCAAGCACTCCTAAATACCTGAAAAAGGCTCTAGCACGACACAAAACTCTCTAGGACTTCTAAAATGCAAGTCAATACAAAATGAGACTCAAATGCATGAAAAGATCCCAAAACTATACAAAGTGGGATTAAAACCTATGAAAACAAAGTCTTAAGAAGATGTAAAATATGGTGTTATCACGATGCTTTCTCTTCGAGACTACATTGTGCTCTGGTGTGTGTGGAGGAGACGTGAAGTGAGATATGCTTGCGTTGGAGAGGAAGGTTCTAAGAGCAACAAACTCACCGCCATTATCTGAATATAGCGTCCCAATTATGCAGTTGAATTTGTTCTCCACCAACTCCTTGAAAGGTATGATCATATCACGAACTTGGGATTTTGTTTTGAGTGGGTAAAGCCAGGTGTATCGAGAGTAGTAATCGATTAGAATGAGGTAGTATTTGTAGTTGTATGTGGACTGAACTGGGGAAGTCCAGACATCAGAAAAGGGAAGTTTGTGGCTTTTATTTATTAAGCAATCGTTACACAGAGAGTTCGATGCAATAGATTGCGAACATGGTAAAGAAAAACGGGAGATAACTATTTTTAGAGTTAATGAAGAATGATGGCCAAGACGGTAATGCCAGTCATGCTGAGATGGTTTGAGAGATGTAGACGCAAAAAAATGAGTTGACGGTAGAGGTAGAGACTGGCCACTCGTATAACTCGCCATTAGTCTTGCCTTAGAGCAATGGGACCCCCGAGAATAGATATTTCACCTGAAAGTGGGCAGGGAAAAATTCCACATAGACTTTATTAGCATTGCATAGTCGATAGATAGAGATGAGGTTCTTATGAATATGTGGAACACATAGAATATTATTCAAAGTCAAGGGTCTAGATGGTGAGGGTAGAGATAGGGAACCAGTATGTGTGATTGAAAGACCTGAACCGTCTCCGATGAGGACAGAATCATTTCCATGATATGGCTGGTGTATGGCAAGATTATTGAGGTTGCTTGTCATGTGATGCGTTGCACCACTGTCCATTAGCCATGTATCTGCCGGTGATGAAGATCCATGTGCTAGATTTGCAAATGGCTGCCATTGACGATTGTATTGCTGCATCTGAGTTGTTGGTGAGGCAGAGTGGTGAGCTGAGAGTTGTGGATATCTCTTGGCACTGTGACCTTGGATTCCACATAGCTGACATCGACCTTGGTATCCTTTTGTGATTCGTGAGTCCTGCTTCTGATTGGTATAGTGATTCCTATACTGGTTTGGTTGTTGATTCTAGTTCCAAGGTTGTGTGAACCTTTGATACTGTTTGTTGTTGTTGTAGGTTCTTTGTTGTGTATTTGCTAGATTCGCAGAGGCTGGGATAACAGCAGACATCGTTAATATGGAGAGCAACTTGGCCTCTCTATTCAATAACTTATCATGTATTTCCGTGATGGAGGGAGACGTTTCTCTGCCTTCGATCTGATCAGCAATGGACTTGTACTCTTCAGGGAGACCAGTCAGGATGTACTCTATATGATCCTCATGATCTAGTGGTTTTCTAAGTAGGGCCAGTTCATCAAATCGAGTTGTCAGACCTTGAACATATTCATGGATTGATTTGTTGCCTTTGGACCAGTTTTTCAACTGATACTTGATTTGGTTGATGTGTCCTCTGCTAGGTTTGACATAGGTCTCAGCCAAGGTACGCCAGATCTCTGCCGACGTCTTTGTTTTGGAGAGAATCGGTTGAATAGACATGGATATGGCACTGAGCAGACCACTAAAGATAAGCATGTCATGGCGTTTCCACTTGGAGTGTTCTAGATNTCTTTGTTGTGTATTTGCTAGATTCGCAGAGGCTGGGATAACAGCAGACATCGTTAATATGGAGAGCAACTTGGCCTCTCTATTCAATAACTTATCATGTATTTCCGTGATGGAGGGAGACGTTTCTCTGCCTTCGATCTGATCAGCAATGGACTTGTACTCTTCAGGGAGACCAGTCAGGATGTACTCTATATGATCCTCATGATCTAGTGGTTTTCTAAGTAGGGCCAGTTCATCAAATCGAGTTGTCAGACCTTGAACATATTCATGGATTGATTTGTTGCCTTTGGACCAGTTTTTCAACTGATACTTGATTTGGTTGATGTGTCCTCTGCTAGGTTTGGCATAGGTCTCAGCCAAGGTACGCCAGATCTCTGCCGACGTCTTTGTTTTGGAGAGAATCGGTTGAATAGACATGGATATGGCACTGAGCATGCCACTGAAGATAAGCATGTCATGGCGTTTCCACTTGGAGTGTTCTAGATTGACTATTGTCGTCCCTGCAGTGGTGACGGTTGGTGGAGTAGGGGTGGTGCCATCTAGGAATCTAGGTAGTTCATAGCCATCGAGAAGGGCATGTACCTGAAAACTCCACATCAGGTAGTTGCTTGTGGTAAGTTTTGTGATATTGGACATGTTCACTTTGAGGATTGTTTGTTGATTTGTGTCAATGGTTTGAGCAGTGTGGCCGTCCATGGGGAAAGGAGCGATAGAGTAGACAAAGGTAGAAGAAGACTGGAAAAAAAATTTAGGTTATTAGAGGTGGTTCTGATACCATGTAAAATGTAGAGCTTGATTATATTATTCACAGAGATTACAACATATATACTTATACAAAGTAGGGCACTAAGGCTCGAGAGTTATTGAGGATTCCATAAGTTGTACAAGGGAATATTGTGTAATAAAGAGGTTTCCTTCTTATATCCTTAACAATTACCGTGTCTTAGAATGATTAAGGTCTTTCTCTGAGTTTTCCAATGGGTTAGTAGCGTAATAAATGGCATATATAGTATAAGTAGTGTAGAGAGACATAGCAAGTGACATAACTAAAATTGGAGCAGAGTAGAGCAAAAGTTTCCGACCAGGATTTGCTGTCTGTCCTAGGAGACTCCCTGCAACCTCATACCAAACCATGAAAGTCTTAGTATATACAATTTACACAGGGTATATACAATTTCCAATATGTAATATATTTATCTTAGTAATTGACGGTGGATTCTATTGGAACAAACATGAAAATGTTAAATGTTTGTATACTATAATTAAAGGAAACTTGTTAAGTAGATTGTCTTATTGATAAGTTCTTCATGATTTTATTAAAACTTTTAAATCAGATTTCGTGCTTAATAACTAAGTTGCATGACCGCTTAAAAAACAAAGTAGTACCTCATGTTTGTAACAGTCAGTAAAATTGCAGTATATATCTATAATCTATGTGTTTGTAAACTGTAATCCACTCCACTTGAAGAGTATAGTATGACTGTAGCCAGTAGGGTTGACAAGAAAATAATTGAAGAGAAAATAAATATTATATTCAATGAGGCGAGACCTAATAATTGAGCATGATTAATTATGTTCGATCAGCTCATAAGAAAACTCCATTTTATAAATGGACATTTTCACTTTATTCATTCGGTCACCTACTCCCATTAGAATACGTAAAATTAAAAACATGAATAAAATGGTAAAATAATGTCATTTAGAATTATTTTTCTGATTTCAACAAAAAATAAAATGTTTGAAGGATTCAACGTCCTTTAAAACTTCAATTAGTCACCCCGTCCTTTTTTTTTTAATGTTTTTTTCTCTTATCGAAACGTCTACATGCATATCTGAACATAATATATACAACAGAACAAGATCTAATGTTTTTTTTTAAACTATAAATCTAATGTTTTTTTCATAGCAAAATTTGTGTAGAGTAGCTGAGTAGGTGACTAAATGTTGCTCATTAATTTACAAAAATGACGAATGAAAAAAACGTAAATAAGTTTGATATCATGTGTATTGTTAGTAATTGTTATGAAATATGCATGTGTATAACGAAATAACATTTTATTTTAGCCAATAGCACACTTTTATATTTTGTCAAAAACAGAGAAAAAAAACTACCTTATATTATATCGCGAAATCTGTTTGAAACACGCACAAAAAAATATCCTACTTAAATTTAAGATTTAATCAACGTTTTTTTGTTTTTTTTTTAAAATTAACCAAGTGGTAGAGTGGTTTCCATCGGGGAATATTATACTATGTTGGTCCAGGCCAGGGATCGAATTTTTCCCGGTAAAGGCTTAGGATTATTTCCGAGTTTAATAAAAAAAAAAATTAATAATTCTTACTACCATTGAATTATTTGTATCTTAATGGGTTCTCGTTAGCACCGTATTCCGTATACATTATTAATGCATGAAGAAAGCAACACTAAACACGAGATTTCCACCACGGAGTTGGTTTCAATCTAATCAAATCTTTATTGTCCAAACATATATTTACTTGCATTAGAAATTTCATCGATGTCGTACATGTATGTGAACATTTTGTTTTTAACATTTTTATTTTTTGCTAAAAGATTTTCATTAATTAATAAAATAAAAGGTTTACAAGCTATGATCCTTAGATCATACAGTTAGTTATAAAGCCTTGGAGCATCTAGAAGACCAGAAACATAAAATTTAAAGATGTAAATTTAGAGATAAAAGTTTGATGGGAGAAGCTAATCAAACCCAAACGTTGGTACATGTATGTGAACATGACAGGCTCTTAATTTATATATAAACGTGTCCGAGACATTTGACAGCTACGCATGATATGTGTTCGTTTCGTTGACACTTGACAGAGCTTGAGAATGGTTTGTTTGGAATATTGGTATTAAGAGGTGTTGCAAGGTTGAAGAATGCATTAGGTAAAGTGTTACTCATAGTCATTATTGTTATCACTTATCACTAAGTTAATTTAATGTAAAATACAAAATAGTAGAATTAAAATAGTAAGACGGAAGCTTGTTAATTCGATATGTTTCGACTAGTATTACTTTATCTAACCCTACTGGTTTTACATCTTTTCATTGTTACTAACTTAAGACTATATAAGTAATTAATTTGATAGGCTTTTACACACAAAAACCGTTTTTTATTAACATCATACTTTTATCAGCAAATCCAAACAAAGACAAATAATTCATCTAGAATATTCGGCAGTCAACAGTGGTAAACTAACAAAACAAACCAGTGGTCAGATCTTCTTTCCTCATAAAAATATTTATTGAATCATATTTATCGAGTAAATTAAAATCATTAAAAACATGTAGGTTCTTCCTTTCTGGTCCTAAAATTACTATTGTGCCCACATTTGGTACTCATTATTATATATATATATATATAAAGGTTTTCTGCAAAAAAAACCCGTCACCTGGTTCCGATTTGCAAGAAAACCTATCACCACAGAAAAATGCAGGTCAACCCTTCACCCGACAGTCAAACCGCAATATAACCCTCGGCCGTATATAGATTTTTAAAACCATATAAGACTATATATTGATTACCAAAACTACGTCGTTTTGGGCAAATTAATTGAGAAAAATTATGTAAAAGGGTGGTTTGAACCCAGCACCTCACAGATGTATCTCATGCACTCTGCCAATAGTGCCAACGAAGTTAATTGTAAAATTTCAAACACATATATATATATAAATACCAGCAAACTGAAAGCAAAAAAAAAATCAAAAAACCCCGAAAAACCCAAAAAACCATAAAATCCCGACCATGAAGTTATTAAACCGAAGCAAAATTCCCGAACTGAAAAACCCAAAAACTCTGAAAACCCAAAAATATCAAAAACCGAAAAAACTCGAAAACCCATACCATGAAGTTATTAAAGCGAAGAAAATTCCGCAACCGAACCGAATCCGAACCAAAAAACCCAAAAAGTTCGAAAACCCCGACCACAAAGTTATTAAACCGAAACAAAATACCCGAACCGAAGCAAAATTCCAAAAACGAACCGAACCCGAACCGAAAACCCCAAAAACCTCGAAAATCCTGAAAACCCTAAAACTGAATCAAATTTCGAACTGAAACAAAATTCCCGAACCGAACCGAACCCGATCCGAAAATCCCGAAAATGGTTTTCGGGAATTTTGCTTCGGTTTTCGGGTTTTTGGGATTTTCGATGTTTTTGGGTTTTCGGTTTGGGTTCGGTTCGGTTCCGGAATTTTGCTTTGGTTCGGGAATTTTGCTTCGGTTTAATAACTTGTGGTCAGGCTTTTCGGGTTTTCGGAATTTTCGGGTTTTCGGGGTTTTCGAAGTTTTTGGGTTTTTCGGTTCGGGTTCGGTTCGGTTCGGTTCGGGAATTTTCTTCGGTTTAATAACTTCATGGTCGGGGTTTTCGGGTTTTTTCGGTTTTTGATATTTTTGGATTTTTGGGTTTTTCAGTTCGGGTTCAGTTCGGTTCGGGAATTTTGCTTCGGTTTAATAACTTTATGGTTGGGGTTTTCTGGTTTTTTGGGTTTTTCGGAATTTTTGGGGTTTTTTAGGTTTTTTTTGCTTTCAGTTTGCTGGTATTTATATATATGTATTTGAAGTTTTACAATTAACTTCATTAGCACTATTGGCTGAGTGCATGAGATACATCCGTGAGGTGCTAGGTTCAAACCACTATTTTACATAATTTTTCTCAATTAATTTGTCCGAAACGACGTAGTTTTGGTAATCAATATACAGTCTTATACGGTTTTAAAAATCTATACCGGACTGAGGGTTATATTGTGGTTTGACTGTCGAGTGAAGGGTTGATTTGTGGTGATGGGTTTTCTTGCAAATCGGAACCAGGTGACGGGTTTTTTTTTAGAAAACCCTATATAAAACTAATTCCTCAATACTAAATCACCTGTCTTTAGATCTACTTTACAAAATCTTTCATACCGAAAAAAAGGTTCAAATGGAAGAAAATAAAGTAGACTTATTAGATGAAGAAGCTAAAGCTTCTCTAGACATATGGAGATATGCCTTTGGGTTTGCAGACATGGCAGCTGCAAAGTGTGCCATTGATCTTAAAATACCAGAAGCCATTGAAAAGCATCCTTCGTCACAGCCCGTGACTCTAGCCGAGCTCTCCACCGCCGTCTCCGCCTCTCCGTCACATCTCCACCGTATAATGAGGTTTCTTGTGCACCAAGGACTCTTCAAAGAAGTCCCCACAAAAGATGGTCTAGCCACAGGCTACACTAACACGCCACTCTCTCGCCGTATGATGATCACAAAACGTGACGGCAAGTCGCTGGCTCCTTTGGTTCTCCTCGAAACAAGTCCCGAAATGCTTGCTCCATGGTTGAAACTGAGCTCGGTTGTCTCTTCGCCGGTCAACGGTTCGCTTCCACCGTTCGATGCGGTGCACGGTAAGGAGGTGTGGTCGTTCGCACAGGATAATCCGCGCCACGGCGAGCTGATCAATGAGGCCATGGCTTGTGATGCAAGGCGCGTGGTGCCACGTGTAGCCGGAGCCTGTCACGGCTTGTTTGACGGCGTGGCTACGGTGGTGGACGTTGGAGGCGGTACTGGAGAGACGATGGGGATATTGGTTAAGGAGTTTCCTTGGATCAAAGGATTTAACTTTGATCTTCCTCATGTTGTTGAAGTTGCTCAAGTCATGGAAGGTGTTGAGAATGTTGGAGGCGATATGTTTGATTCTATTCCTTCATGCGACGCCGTTTTTATCAAGGTTAAATTCATTTCCATATATAAATACTTTTTAAGTCTTTTGATTAACTAACTATTTCGTTTTTAGTAAAATCATTTATAGTGATTTTCTAAAACCTTTCGTTTAGTGTTTAACATCAAAAAATTTAACATAAAAGAAAAAAATGAAATGAATATATAAATGTTAAAACAAACATTCTTTTTAGTGTATACGTATAATGTTTGAATAATCATCATTCTTTTGATTGTTTAAGAAGTCGTACTAAGCTATAGATATGTTTTGAATTTACTTATAGTATGACGTTGGTATTTAATTACAATAGTATATTTTTGTTAGTTGTAGTCGTCATTGCCTTTACGGTTTAAAAATAAAAAAAATAAACATGCGTTTGATGATAAACATTGTTGTATAAGAAGTTCTTATTAAGAACACATAATTTGAAAACAATAAACAAACACTTTTTTGGAAAAATAAAAATGAGAAATTTCCAAAGATACCACTTTTTAGGTTTTTTAAAATAATGTGAACTTATGTTTTGAAAGCTACGTATCATTTCTTCGCCTTCTTAAAAACACGTGGCATTTTTGATTTTTTTAGAATTTTGTTGTAATGTGGAAAACAAAACATAACAAGTAANAATTCTCTAAGGCTTGAACTATATTATAAAAATGCTTAATTATTTTAGAAAAAAATATCTATTATCATAATAATCGTGATAAATGGACTTTTAATCAAAAACAAGTGTGATAAATGATGACAGTGGGTATTACATGATTGGGGAGACAAAGACTGCATAAAAATATTGAAGAACTGCAAAGAAGCGCTCCCACCAAAGACTGGAAAAGTATTAATAGTGGAATCTGTGGTCGGAGAGAAGAAACAAACGATGATAATGGAAGAGAGAGATGAGAAGTTAGAGTACGTGAGATTGGCGCTTGATATGGTGATGATGGTCCACACAAGCACAGGCAAAGAAAGGACTTTGAAAGAGTGGGACTTTGTAATTAAAGAAGCTGGCTTTGCTCGATATGAGGTTAGGGACATCGATGATGTTCAGTGTGTTATCATTGCGTATCGGTCTTAGAAGAAGAAGATAAAAGGGTCGAATGCAAGCTGAGGAAGAGATCAACAAAAAAAAACTTGTTTGAGAAAACTCAATAAATATATGAATATTGTTAATGGTACATATGTGTGAGAAATGATATCTAAGTGTGAATGATTGTGTTGTGTGAGAATTTTCATGGCTTGTTTTAGAAGTCGTGTTGTATTGTATTTGTCATTTGTATTTTCACATGTTTTTTTATTATGTCTTATTGACATATGAATTGGTACTTATAATTTTCTTTCATTTGTTGTTATTGACTATATATGATACATACATGCATGTTCATTATTATCTTTGTGTTCAACAACAAAAATTAACCAACTTTTCGTTTTATCAAGCCATTTCCGTGTGTCCAAAATTAGGCATATTCCAATGGTGTGAAGTTCTTCATTTGATGCAAAACTTTTGATGTTTGAAAACTATCTCCAAAATACTTGTTTTTGTTCAAATTTTCTGTAAAAACTACAAAAACACTGAAAACACCAATAAAATGCCAAAACTAAATAGTTTTTTTTATTAAAAACCTATTAAAACATATTAAAACCGATAAAATATAACGTATATCAAAATCAAGGGATGAGATTTGCAGCAAAACTTTTTAACAAAACTATGTTTGCTTGAGTGGAGACATGTTCAGTTAGAGAATGTGTTGTGGATGTTGTTCCAGGGTGTCAAACATTTGCTGTGAAATATGATTGAGGTAATCCATATCCTTAGGAACACAAAGTTAACTTTGGTGTTGTCTTGGTCCAACAGTTCATCGGATTCTGGCATCGAGCTCTCTCTTCTACGAAAAAGAGATACACATTGTTTGGATGATGGATGCAGCACAGAAGAACAATGGTATGATGCAGGGTTCACTTTCTTAGATCATGGGACCTTTCAGAGCTGCTTGTTTTCGTGCATCAGACACCGCAGATGAGCGAGATGATGTGCCAGTTGTTGGCGCTACAAGCTGCACCTAGTGGACACACGACTGATGAGGCTGGATCAAGCGCAGATAGACACTTCCTAGGCATAGGAGAGAGCCAAGACATAGTGGGAGCGCCAGCTCTACAGACTATCAGTGATTTTTCATTGGACATAAGAACACAAATGTAAAATAGCGAAGGAGAATGGAGAGATGAGCAATGTAGTTCACTATTTGGTTTCGAAAAACATATAATCGTAAACCAGTTGCATTTGATGTGTTTGGATATCTTGCATTTGTTATGAGCTTTTCGTCTAATCGCTCGCATTATGATTTTTTTAAAATTGATAAAAACATAAATTGAAACTTTATAGACAAAAGAAAACAATCAAGCAACATGTAAATAAGAATCACCAAAACTAGACAAAAACATCCACTAAAAACACATGAAGATTCATAGAATCGCTTCATGTCTGAAACAAAGTACACATAAACTTGAAGATAGAGCTAACGAACGACATCAGAAAGCCTAAAACAAATCGATCGGTTAATGGAACTTTTTAGACTCAAATCGAAGAATAATGGATCGAGACTGATCAGTTTCCGATCGGTTTTGAAAATATATTAGATATTTAAAAGATTTAATTGAGGTTATTTAGTTATTAATATAAGTTAAATATCAAAACATTTAGATTCACAAAAATGTGATAAAAGTATTCTTTTTCCTTATTCTCCCTTATTTCATTAATGAGGTTTTATGAGATGATAGTTCGATTGTAACCTCTTTTTGCCATTCAGAGTGCAACTTTAATAACTTTTTTCAAGACAGTTAATGTAAGTTACTAATCTTATCTTGCTCCTCTTCGGTAAAATAGATATTACATCAGATTCCTCGTGACATTGGGTAATTATATGAGCTCATTTATAAAGCAAAGTGGATATGGGCTTTAATTTTAAGGTTCGCAGACTTTGCACTTGCAAGCCTCGTGGAGTGATGTTCGAAGATTATAGCGGATTAAATCATACGGGTTGGTGGGTTAGGCTCCTAAATCATTTTCTTGACCAAATTTTTTTGTTTTATATATATAAATTTCATGGTGAAACACAAAGAGTTTCTCAAGTGAAAGATACAGAATATGATTTTCAAATTCACTAAAATGGATACATTCTTTCTCAAGTCTTAACCATCATTTTTTTTTTTTGGGTCAAAGGTCTAAGTCTTAACCATCTAGACTAATGAATTTTCTAAAAATAATGACCGTATTATTTTAATATGATGTATCTTATTTTAATATTTTTTTCATTTTCAATATACGAACATTGAACAACACAACAACTCTTAAGTTGAACATTATTATTTAGTGAAATAACATATTTAGCTCTCACTAATTAACCAATTTTTTCTTTTCTTTTTTGGTGGTCAAGGGATATTTGATACGGGATATTTTCGTGTTCAATTATCCCAAATGTACTCATGTCATTGTAGTACTTGAGATGTCAATCCATAAGAGGTTAAGATTGAAGCACTAAGAATGCAAGAAACTTCTTAAGCTAGAGCAAATCTTTTTGGGTTTTTATATTTATGAGAAAGAAAACAAATGCAAGAAAGAAAACAAAACACAAGACTAAAAAGTTGGATCATGAGCTAAGCTATCAATGAGATGGGTAACAATCAAACAATGAAGCATTTGGAAGCATTAATCACTATCTTAGAACATGGAACTCACAAATATGACTAATCCATTTCCATGGCACTAATCACTTTGTTAATTATCTAATCAAGAACAAATATCCATTTGTGATTAAATAATCAACAAGCATTAAGAAACAATTCCAATTAGTTCACTAACACCATAAACATCAACTTCCATTGGCTAGGATATGCATAGCTCACAAAAGGTTTGGGTCAAACAATTCATTTAAACTCGGGTCATGAGTGAAATGCCTAAGATCTAGTACTAACACCGCTTACTCGAATCTATCCCTAATGCATGGGATGAGACCAAAAATCTAACTAATCTAAGGTGTACTACTAGATTTCGGTTTATCATGTCAAATCTAGCATTAATAACCAACCTAAGTGAAAGACTCATCCAAGATCATCCTAAATCATCATCATCTAACCATCAATCAACCATTGACTAAAGATGCCTAAACATTCAATGCACATTCATTCTTATGACATGGATCACACAAGTAGATTAGTTCACTTCCATGATATTAATCCATTTACAAATCATCTAGTTATCAAAAACTTCCGTTCGCAACTAAATGATCCATAATCATTAAGCATTAGTCCATACAAGTCAACAATTCACTTTAATCATCAATTTCTATTGGCTAAGAATTGAATTGCATGTTTAGAAGTTTTCTAGACATTTCATCGAACAACTTTCGGGCGAGAAATGTCTTAAGTTCTAGAATTGAGTTGTCAATTCGATTCTAGCATTAAGATCCCTCCTAACATGAGAACAAATGTTTATCTAGTCCTAAGCATCAACAATCAACCATCAAACCATCCAAATCAAGTAAAATCCAAAATCCAACAAAAGGTCAACTCATAAGAACATGAAGAACACAAGATAAAAAGACATAGAAATGAAGAACAAGAATCAAATAAACATAATATAAAGATAGAGTGAAGAAATCTTCTCTAGATTGGCATATGTATGAAGAACAATCAAAATCCCTCAAAAAAGAGAGTTTGGGTCGAGCCCCCAATGTAACAAGAAGAAAACTTAACAAAACAACAAATGTCTCAAGTGTTTAAATAGAAATAGGGGTCTCGAATGGTCTGCATCGGGCACAGCTGGTCGATATGGCTGCCCGATGTGGGTCTCTGATTTTTCTACGGATGAGGCTGCATCGGGCGCAGTTGCCCGATGTGGCTTCCCGATGCAGGATTATGTCTTTGCTTCGTCTGAGCGCCAGTCGGACATGCGCTTGATAAATTTGACGTATATTTTGAACCACTGCTTGGAATGAGCTCAAACCGGTTCCATTGGAACTCTAACTCAATTTCCTATAACCTTTATGAAGAGCTTCAAAGCTAAATCGAAATGAAAAGCCTTCTTCTAGCACGATCTTTCAGTCACCTCGGACGGACTCTACATTTTTGCTTCTGAGGAACCTACATCGGGCACAGCTGCCCGATATGACTGCCCGATGTGAGAACCTGGTTTTGCTCCGGAGGAGACTGCATCGGCCGCAGCTGCCCGATGTGGCTTGCCCGATGCAGGATTTTGGTTTTGCTCCATTTGCGCGCCAGGCGGACATATACTCACTAAATCTGATGTATCTTTTGAACGGCTGCTCCGAATGACATAAAACCACCACCAAACGAAAGCCAACTCAATTATCTACGACTTCCATGAAGATCGCTGAAGCTAAATCCAAATGTAAACTTTTCATATGAGTCGATCTTTAAAGAACTTCAGATGGCCTCTACATTTTCAGTCCGGAGAAATCCACATCGGCCGCAGCTGCCCGATGTGAGATGCCCGATATGAGACTCTGATTTTGCTCCAAACTGGTCCATTTTGCCTCCATGATCTTCCTCCAAGCTCCTCAATGCCTCCATAAACTCCAAATGGTACCTAAAAACGCTTCATCATGCAGAAACACATGCAAGAACTAACATAAGACATCTAAAATGCAATGAGACTCAATTGGATCCTAAATGCATGAAAACATCTCAAAACTATACAATGTGAGATCAAAACATATGAAAATAAAACCCTAAAATTATGTAAAATATGGTGTTATCAATATTCTATTTAGAACATGAGAAATAAAATTTATAACAAAGCCAGCACAGGTCCAGTGTTTTACTCTTACCCAATACTACAACCATTAGGACCAAGAAACATTACAAAAATGATTTAGCTCCAGATTCTTTTTACGAAAATAAATTGATGATGAACTTTCTACACATATGCTTGGTTAATGGTGGAGGACTGCAATTAAATCACGCATGAATATAATGGAATTTTATTTTATTTAATTAGTGGTAGAACCGATCGATATAGAGATAGATTTTTTTATTTATAGATAAAGTATTGGAACTATATAAAATACTTGAGACGCTGGATCATCGTCCTAGCAACAGAAGAGAGTTGGCAATAGACATTGATCTCGTCATAAACTTCAGGTGACTCTTTGAACTTGAGTTTTTGGAGATTGTCTCTGCAAGTTAGAGGATAGCTAAGCGAAGTATTCACCAACCCGATGGCTTTCTTGTAATTACGGATTCTCACAGTGTGCTTGGCTTCATAAAGTTGTAATTTTGCAATCGAAAAGCCTCTGTTGCAGTCATCCAAAACTTTCTTAATTGCTACACCTTTTTCCTTCGACGATATACTCGTGATGTTGCTACAACCAAAAACCAAAAAATAAAATTAATAGTCGTTATTATGAGATATAAACCGCAAATGTATTATTACTATTATTTTCGTAAGAGGACTATATACCATTATGGAGCTAAGACTTTACAAGGGAAGTCAAATTTGGAAGAAAAAACAATAATATTGATTTCGAGTGCAAAACGAATATATAGAAGAGAGTAATCAAAGGAAGAATCAAAGGGATTGGGACTTAACTGTTATTTTTCAAAATTACGTTGAAATCAACTTTGTACGTTATGCTATTGATTTATGGTTTAATGAAACTTACTTAATGAGGATATGGAGTTGAGATTCGAGACAGTGTATGATGATTTGGGCGAATCCAACATGGTCGGCATGATGGGAGGTTGGGTCGGACTCAAGACATTTGAGGCATATGTGTTTTGGTAATCTGTGTGACTACACTCTTTCTTGATCACCTCATCGTCAGCTCCATTCGATATCACAAGAAGTGATAAAAGCATAACCTTGATCATCATGGGATAAGTCATTTCTCTCTTCTCTCTTTTCCTTTTGGTAAGTTTGATGTTTTGTGGTGGTGATCATGCTTCGATCAAGAGGTGTTTGTTACCTATTTAAACTAAGAACCTTGAGATTTGATTGGGCCACAAGTCACTATCTCTCTAATGGGGTTTTATGAGGTGGTAGCTCGATTGCAACCTCTTTTTTGCCATTCGTAGTGTAATTTTTCATATTTTTTTCAACACACAGTTAATGTAAGCTGCTATTCTTATTTTGCTTCTCTTGGCTACAAAAGATATTACATCAGATTCCTTGTGAAGTTGGGTAAATTATATGTGCTCTTTAATTTTGATCTGCCAAAAGAGACTTGTAGCAAAGTGGATGTGCTCTTTAATTTTAAGGTTCATAGACTTTGCAGGCCTCCTGGATATTCTGGTTAAATCCAACGGGTTGGTGGGTTTGGCTTGTAGATCATTTTCTTATTAAAAAATAAAAAAAAAAATATGTATAAATTTATACATTTCATTGTGCAGCACAAAGAAGTTTCGTTAAGTAAAAGATACAAAATAAGGTTTTCATTTGACTCAAATGGATACCTTTCTAAGTCTTAAAAGTTAAAACTAATGGATTTATCTAACAATAATGACAATATTAAACATTAGAAAAAAGTTTCTTAGGCTCAATTAAGGGCCACTTGCTTATTGTCCATCTTTTAGTTTAGGAATTTTTTCATTATCATACCAACATTCAACAACACAAATCTTAAGTTGTCTATTATTTGTGAATAACATTTTTAATTCTCACGAACCAGGAAACAGAAACTGAACCAAATCGTTCTCCCTTAATTCTGCCCAAATTTTAAGAACTCAAGGGCTACCTCGCTTTATTGGCACTTACGCTTCATCACCACTTCACATCAAGCACTCTTTCGAAAAACATTTTATATTACAAATTCCCATAAAAGCAAGTTAAAAAGAACACAGAAAGAACCCACAAGCCAAACAGAAAAACGAAAGTAAAGCCCTCAAGCCTCAAAATCATATATGTTTACTTCATCGGACATCAACTCACTTATTAAAGCTCCACCTATTACTCGTCCCAAAACCGCCGCTCCTACGGCCGCGATACCACCCCCTTGTGGCTTAATTCTTGGTCCTGCACTTTGCGTATGTGTGTGTAAATGCGTTGGCGGTTGTGGTGGTGGTGGTTGGGGTTTCTGCTCTGGTAATGGATGCGATGATGAACATTGCTGGTAAGAATGTGACTTATAAGGTTGTGATTGTGTATCTGGCGCTAGCTGATGAAGCGGCTGCTGAGGTAGTGGTTGAAGTTTTGGTTGCAATTGTGGCTCCTGCGGTGAATTCTGTTGGTATCCATGTGATTGATATGGAGGCGGCATATATATTGGTAATAGACCGTTGCTTTGTCCAACATTTGCACCTGGTTGAATAGTCACGTAACCCGAGGTTCCTTGAATCATATCTGACGACGCGTATGATTGATGTGCAGCAGGTAGATAAATAATATATGGTTGGGGTGTTGTGAGTGGTGCCGGAACTGTAACTTGTTCAGTAAGAAACCTATACGTGAAGCTCACGGTACCTTTTTTCCCATAAGGACCCGTCAAAGCGTGCGTCTCCAACTTCATACCGTTGGCATCACCGTTATTCATAGGAGAAGGCGGATTTGAGCCCAATAGCTCTTGAATTGAGAGTTTGACTTTTCCAATATCTTTATCACCAAGGAACGGCCGGTGGCTCCTCAGTTCTATGAGGAGAGTCAAACGCTTTTCTCGTGCTAACTTCCCGTCCAGGAAAAACTCAATGGCATGATTCCACTTTGGATTTTTATATGCGGAAAAAGCAATAGGGGTATTGACCCTCTGCTTAACTTGTTTGTCTTTGAGGATGACAACAGAAGCGTAAACGTCCATCGCTGAGAAGGAATTGACATCTTTGATGTCCTTGGCAAATTTGATCACGAGCTCTAGGATCAGTTTTGCCGTGGCGGTTTGAAATTGAGGGGGAAATACGAGAGGCTGACCTGATCTTGGTGGATCCGGGGTTAGGTAAACGTGTTGACCAAACGATGGCGAGTAATCCGGAGCGGGAGGATACAAATCATCAACCGGTACAGGGTTAAACCGGTACGAGAGGCTCAGCTTTGAATTTGGCTTTGTCTCTCCGATGAATTTGACAGGGTAAATCACGGACTTCATTCTATTGTCGTTGTTACCATTAGCA
Organism: Eutrema heterophyllum; assembly: GCA_002933915.1. Classification (NCBI taxonomy): domain Eukaryota; kingdom Viridiplantae; phylum Streptophyta; class Magnoliopsida; order Brassicales; family Brassicaceae; genus Eutrema; species Eutrema heterophyllum. Next base: position 677,785 of record PKMM01048623.1, on the reverse strand, counting down.
AATGTTGGAACCAGATTTAAGGTAAGAAACTCCTGAACTGAGACGTTGACTTCTCCTAAATAAATGTCATTGTCTCCTTCGAGCCAATAGCTATATAACTTGACTTTAATATTCAATAAGCCTTCATTGGCTTCTCTCTCGTTGATGGAGAACTTGACGGTGTGATTCCACGTCGGATTGGAACCACCGTCGTAGTCAATGGGTGTTTTGGCCGCTTGTTTCTTTTGACTATTGTCGCCGTATATTGAAACAACGGCGTATACGTCCATCTTGGCCGTGGCATCGAGATGGCTTACGTCACTGGCTGATACAAGTTTGAGCTCAAGAGTTGGGTTCTCTATGGGTGTTTCCAACCGTTGGGAAGTCATTTTTTAGAAACTCTCGTCTTTTCCTATCTTTGCAAATATGAAATTAGACAACCATATCTANAAAATGATGACATCTAGCTCCGATGCAACACAGCCTACTAGTCCAATAGTAAGTCAAATAAAGTTTTAGAATCCTCAACTTCCCAAACAAGTTAAAGATATGAGATTAATATTTTTCTTTACAAAAAAAAAAAAAAAAATGAGATCTCCGTTACCATGCAGTTATATATGTAGGTTAATGAATTATAAATATTTTTTTGTTCTCCGTCATCAACTGTAGGATCAAGAAGAAACTTCGTTAGTAATCAATGTTATGTATACTTAATGATCATACTTTACCATGACATATCACACTACCTTGACCATCTTTTGGTGTATAAACTATGTCAAACTTGAAACTTTTCTTAGAATTATTTCCTGTAATGACACCAAGCTTTCCATCTTCTGCTCCATCAAAGTCAACAGTTGTGCCACACCTAGTTGACGTCTCCTCCTTATTTAAAGGGCGACAACGACAAAAGACCATAATATTGCTTGATAGAAGGGATGCTGTCAGTAATATCTATAAGTTTAAAGTGAGATGCCAATAAGCTAAGGCAAACATCAGGAAAAGTTTAAAAAATAGTTCATTGCCTTTAGTCTCATGAATATACTTATATAGCTCATTCCGCTTCGCTTGTTCTTCGCTGTACTTCTGCTTGAGATCCTCACACTGTGAAACTGTTTTACGAGTTGATTAGTTCACGAAATTGCCTTCTTCAGAACTCAAAAAGGTAAACTACTCACCAAGTGCATGAACTCCATCAACCATTTTGTAAACATAGAACTAGTAAAGATAACGTTGTACTCGTATTTTGAATGTAAAACCATATTGTCAAGCATATTGTGCTAGATTATATTCTTGTGATTTCAGTTTTATAAATTCGATTCATTCAATTTGGTTAACCAAACTATTTTATTAATATAGTTTTACATGTCAAAAAATAAATACTCTAAAACCAGTAAAAAGAAAAATATATAAATAAAATACTCTCGTTAAAGGACATTATAATTTTATGAAATTATTATGGTCGTCACTCCGTAACAAAGTGAAAGAGAAATGCGAGTGGGTATATTTGTAATTAAGCTAGTCTGGCAATTTTAGTTTGATTTAAAAAAAAAAAATCATATATATGATAGGAGGTGAGCACTCTCTGTGCAAGTTTTAAGCTTGAGCCTTCAAAGGTGGGAGCAAACGGAGCCCTGCGTCCTCATACTCAAAGGTGATTAATCACCGAGTTCTAATTTGTTCTCTACCGAGAACTTTTTCCATCCCGAAGCGAATCCCAATCTTGTATAATATATAGGCCCATATAATTAATTAGACAAGACAAAGAAGGCCCAATTAACGGCATATATCTTAATAAAATATAAAGGATAACTGTATCTTATTATATAAAACTGAATCTCTCTCAGAGCGTGACACGTAGGATAATTCTCACTTACGAGATCGTGACATTTGTCTCGGTTAATTTAGATCTTGACATGTGTCAATTTAATTAAAAATGTAAAAATGAATTAAAATAAATAGTAAAAAAGTTAAACTAAAAAAAACAATCTTAAAAAAAGAAAAAATAAGAATAAGTAAGAAAAACTTATAATAAAGGAAAGTGACAAAAGGAAACTTACAAGTTTATAATCTACAACCACAACCAAACTTAAAAAAAGAAAATTATAAATATACTCTAAACATAAAAGGAAAATTATTAATATACGAGCAAACTTAAAAGTTTATAATCTTTTCCATTATAAAAAAAGGAAACTTAAAAAAGGAAACTTACAAGTTTATAATCTACAACCACAACCAAACTTAAAAAAAGAAAATTATAAATATACTCTAAACATAAAAGGAAAATTATTAATATACGACCAAACCTAAAAGTTTATAATCTTTTCCATTGTAACAAAAAGAAACTTAAAAAGGGAAACTTATTATATAAAAATAAATTTGTGGTTTAAGAAAATGGAAATCTTATCATATAAAGCTGGATCTCTCAACGTGAGCATGACACGTAAGATAATTTTTACTCACGAGATCGTGACATTTGTCACGGTTAATTTAGATCGTGACACGTGTCAATGTAATAATACAAACTTTTCAAACAATAAAAAAATAAAAAGGAAATTGTTGTTTAAGAAAATGGAAACTAATAAAATCGAAAAAAAGAAAATACGAGAAAAATAGAAAATAAAATAAAAATGTAAACTATTAAATGTATATAGGATTTATAATATATCAAAACTTAACATAGGATAATTATAACTCACGAGATCGTGACATCTGTCACAGTTAATTTAGATCGTGACACGTGTCAATGTAATAATACAAACTTTCCATACAATAAAAAATAAAAATGAAATTGTGGTTTAAGAAAATGGAAAATAAAAAAAAATCAAAAATAGTAAAGTACGAATAAATAGAAAAAAATAAAATAAAAAGTAAACTATTAAATGTATATAAGATTTAAAATATATCAAAACTAAACGTAGGATAATTATAACTCACGAGATCGTGATATTTGTCAACGTTAATTTAGATCGTGACACGTGTCAATGTAATAATACAAACTTTTCAAGTTATAGAAAAAATAAAAAGGAAATTGTGGTTTAAGAAAATGGAAACTAATAAAATAAAAAAATAGTAAAGTACGAGAAAAAAATAGAAAATAGGAAATAAAAAGTAACTATTAAATGTATATAAGATTCGTAATATATCAAAACTAATAAAATCAAAAAAGTAAAGTACAAAAAATAGAAAATAGAAAATCAAAAAAATGTAAACTATTAAAACTATATAAGATTCATAATATATCAAATTAAGAAATATTGATTTTATCAATTAGATTCAATTTTAAGTTATATAAGATTGAAATTTAAATCTTGAACTGTCTCATTCATTCAGAGAGATTATTTATGAGTAATCTAGATCAATTTTGAATATTTTTAATTGTGAATTTCAAAACGTAATTTATGGGTAATTAAACGAGTGTTTTACTTTGAAATCAAATTATATGAGTCATAATTATGCAGGTTATCAATTTTAGAATTTAAAAATTATTAATATACGACCAAACTTAAAAGGAATAAAAGCCATTTTAAAATAAAATAAAATAAAATATTTCAGTTTATAATAAAGAAATCTTATTATATAAAACTGAATGTTTCAAAATTGTTAATTCACCTGATTGCGACACGTGTCAAGTCAAAGTTGGAAAATTTTAAAATCGATTAATAAAAAAACTTAAAAAGTCTGAAAATTTAATAACCGATTTATAATTTAAAAAATAAAATTACTAAAAATAAAATTAAAAAGTTAAAAAATTAAATTTATCCTAAAATTTAAAATTATCTGGATTATTATGGAAGAAAATTGTAATCTTATCCAGAGATAGAGAACGAGAACAACTAGAGTCGTAAAGCCCTTATCCTCTTCTTCATCATCTTCACATCCTTCTCTAATTCAAAATCCGACCCAGACACAGACATAGACAAGATATCTTATTTCACATGTTCTTTTCGGACAGAACAGAAAACTCCCTAATCCAATGTCAATTCATCTGGGCTGTCACTGAAAATCACCTCTCTTCAAACCCTTCTCAATTTAACTGTTGAGCTCCGGCTAAATCTCCAATGGCGGCATCGTTTGCCTCTCTCCCTACGTTTAATTTCGTCAGTTCCACGAGATTTCCGAGAAAGAGAATCGATTCTTATTGCTCCAAAAAACTCCTTGCAGTTCGTTGTTGTTCCGGCTACATTCGCGAAAATAAGCAGGTTCGGTGTTTCTGATCCCCCTTCTCTGTTTCTTCCTTGTCAATCTGGGGAACCCCTAAAGCTAATTCACTCTCCAATGCTCATTTAGTTAGAGTTTGTAAACAGTGGATTTGACTGTTGGAATCAGTTCGGTTTTAAACGAAACTTAAAAATTGTTAATTTAATGGATAAGGATATCGAAATCAACCTCTCATCATCACAATTTGAGATTTTTTTGTCTACAACTGCGAAACTTATGGCTCACGGCATCCGAAACCAATGAATTTCTCTGATTTTGAATGCAGAGAGGGACATTTTCCTCATTGAAAGAATGTGCGATTTCATTAGCTTTTTCGGTCGGTTTAATGGCTGCAGTACCGTCGATAGCTTTGCCTCCCAATGCGTATGCAGCAGCAAATCCAGCGATTTCAGATGTTTCAGTGTTGATCTCTGGTCCTCCCATTAAAGACCCAGGAGCTTTGTTAAGATATGCATTGCCTATTGACAATAAAGCCATCAGGGAAGTACAGAAGCCTCTTGAGGATATCACTGATAGCCTCAAGATTGCAGGCGTTAAGGCTCTCGATTCTGTTGAACGGGTAAAGAGTTGTTTTGATAACATTAAGATTAGTGATCAGTGGAATTGCGGGTTTTGCTCTGTCTTCTTTTTAAGTGTTTGGTTGTTGTGTTTACCTATTGTAGAATGTGAGGCAGGCAAATAGATCGTTGCAGCAAGGAAAAAGTATGATTGTGGCGGGTTTTGCTGAATCGAAGAAGGATCATGGTAACGAAATGATTGAGAAGTTGGAAGCTGGTATGCAAGATATGCTACAGATTGTGGAAGATCGGAAAAGAGATGCGGTTGCTCCAAAACAGAAAGAAATTCTCCAATATGTTGGCGGGTGAGTTTAAACGTAAGGGGTATGAATGAGGAATGAGTGATAAAAGAAATGGTTGTATAAGGAATATTTCTGTAGAAGTGAGATGGGTTTTTGCTCATTTAGACCCTTTGTGATTGATGACTGCAGCTGAGATCTTCGTGTGGGGCATTCGGTTTATCTGCAGAATAGAAGAGGATATGGTTGATGGCTTCCCTTATGAAGTGCCGGAAGAGTATCGGAACATGCCTCTTCTCAAGGGAAGAGCCACTGTGGACATGAAGGTCAAGATCAAGGACAACCCCAACCTCGAGGAATGTGTGTTCCGCATTGTTCTGGATGGTTACAACGCCCCTGTTACTGCCGGGAACTTTGTGGACTTGGTGGAGCGGCATTTCTACGATGGCATGGAGATCCAGAGATGTAAGACAGTAAATAAAATCCACTCTTGCGTGAATATATGGGAGTGGTGAGAATTGGAAAATGTTGGATTAATGGGTGTGCTTTTGGTTTCAGCTGATGGATTTGTGGTACAAACGGGAGATCCAGAGGGTCCTGCGGAAGGATTTATCGATCCAAGCACAGAGAAAATGCGGACGGTTCCTCTTGAGATAATGGTGACTGGAAAGAAGACGCCTTTCTACGGCTCAACTCTTGAAGTAAATCTCTCAGTATCTCTCCTTGTCAGTTTCGTCTGAGAATTATTATGGTTAATATATAATAACATCCTGGGTGTTGGGGAACACTACAGGAGCTGGGTCTTTACAAGGCTCAGGTTATGCTTCCTTTCAACGCATTTGGGACAATGTCAATGGCAAGAGAAGTGAGTTCTTCTTCTTCTTCCTTCCTTCCTTCCTTCCTTTGAATATATATATATATATATGGTCATTTTTTGTGATTTATATTAACATATATATATATATATATATATATTCGTGGACCCCTAACCACTNTTTTTTTTTTTTTTGAAATGCAATCAGGAGTTTGAGAATGACTCAGGATCAAGCCAAGTGTTTTGGCTGCTAAAAGAGAGTGAGCTCACGCCAAGCAATTCCAACATCTTGGACGGTCGTTACGCTGTCTTCGGTTACGTTACTCAAAACGAAGATTTTCTGGCTGATCTTAAAGTCGGTGATGTTATTGAATCCATTCAAGTTGTCTCCGGTTTAGACAACCTCGCTAACCCGAGTTACAAAATCGCCGGATAATTCCCCTTTTCTCGCTTCATAATACTCTGTTTTGTGAGAGAAATTCAATTTTAAAGGTGCATGTGCATGTCGGTATTTTCATTTCCGGTGAATATATATATTATGCAAAAATTGTAAGTTCATTGTGGACTTTTAAAAATCTATATATTGTTCGATAACTAATGCACGCCTTGACATCGTTTAATATCTTTAGAAAATTAGACATATTTAATCCACACTACAAAAAAAAAAAAGAGAGAGCAACAATTAACTAGGTTTTTTGGTCAAAAACAAAAAATTAACTAGGTTCTGTGTGCATGCATGTATATAACGTATGAAATGATCGTTTCAAATAGGTACGACATTCATCCTATAAATCATACACCAACTAATTAAAATTAATTCCCACATTTGATCACCCCCACAATTAACTAGCTAGTACTATAAAATAATCTTTCTACTTGCAAAATAAGAGTTAATAATACTAATAGAAACGTTTTTTTTTTTTGTGTTTGAAACTGAACTAATAGAAATGTTGTCGATTTTTGTTTGTATACGTACGTACTTCACGGGCCTCGGTGTCGCCGGAAACAGAAACAGCCTTGTTGTTGATCGGGAGGAATCATTCCTCCGCCTTTAGAAGTATCGATTGCCTCCAACATCGCCACCACTTCATCCATCTCCGGCCTCTTCTCCGGATTCGCTTCCCAACACCTCTTCATCACGTTCGCCAGCGCACTCGGACAACATCTCGGTATCTCCGGTCTCAAATTCTAATTCACAAAGATCCATATTCATATTCTTCTATATATATATATAGGGTAATTATATATTTTCCGGACAAAGATCGATAAAGATTAATACGAAAAAAGGTAATTGAGAAGGACCTGGCGGACTACGGCGGAAGTAACTTCGGAGAAACTGAGGTCGGGATAAGGCATGTCGCAACAGTAAATCTCCCAAAGACATATCCCGAAGCTATACACATCGCACTTTCTGTTGTACGGACTCCCATTTAACACCTTTTTTTATAAAAACAAAAATATATCATTTTCATTTATGTCATCATCGATCATTACTAATACTATCAATATCACAATTGCATAAAATTGAAGAATTGTAGTATACCTCGGGAGCCATGTAGCCCAAGGTTCCGGTCTCACCGGTCATGTCATTAGGGTTGGAGGCCTCGAGACGAGCCACACCAAAATCTGCAATCTTTAACGTTCGAGACTTGTCCAAAAGCATGTTCTCCGTTTTCACGTCTCTATGCACAATCTTCTGCGAGTGCAAGTAACTCAACCTAATATATATATATATATACATATAATAGAGGGAGTTAGTTAATTTTTCCAATAAAATCGAAAGCGCGGAACAAATAACATATATATATATATATACCCGCGAGCTAGGTCAAGGGAGAGTTGGATAACGACTTTGAAGGCGAGTTTGCGGCGGCGAGTTTTGATAAGGAAAGACTTGAGAGCACCGCCGGGACAATACTCAACGACGACGCAGCAAACGTTACTCGGCATTCCCATTTGCCCGTTTTCCGTCTGAATGCTCATCTCCGATGTCCCCATCGCCGCTCCTATGAACTTTATTATTTCCATTCACACACCATATAAATAAATATAACAAAGTTTATCACTATCTTTAATTTAATGCTCACAAAAGACGTAACCTTTGTAATTAAACAGACAAATGTAATCCTACTTTATATATGTGTGCATGTACTGCGTAGGAGTGAATATTAGTTTCGGTTTTTTATTTTATTTTTTATAGGTTCGGTTTAGAAAGATTATATATTAGCAACTCAATATTACGTTTCGGTTAATATCGGTTCAAGTGTTCACCATATCAACCATCGGGCGGGCATAAGAGTGAGTGGTACCTTGGTGACATTGGGATGGTCAAGCTTATGCCAAACAGCAACTTCTTGAGTGAAAGCAGCTCTTAGCGAAGCTATCTCCGCGCCTGACCTGTGTCCCTCTTCTCCCCAGTCTAGTAACTTGACTGTTTTTTTTTTTTAATATATCCAAATTGTGTGAAAAAAAAAGGAAAAAAAAAAAAAGTAGAGATAGAAACAGAGTTTTCCATACACTAATGCATGTGGTTTTTTTACTTGATCGCTTGATTAAGTTATCTAAGGAAATCTTAATTATTTGGCCAAACGGGTATCTAAGACTAATAATTTATACTATATCTTAAAATACAAAAAAGTATGAATCATGAGAATGAGATTAATGTACCGGCGACATCTTGACCATCATAGATTCCACGGTGAACAGTGCCAAAAGTACCTCGAGCAATCACACTTTTGATGATAAGCTTAGAAGGATCAATTTCCCACTCTCTCCTCGACCTCCCCACCTCAGTCATCGACCTAGTTATGTCCTTGTTGTTGTTGTTATTATTATATCCACCACCACCGAGAAGCGGTCTCTGAAACACAAGCTGTCGATGTCCGAAGCTGTTTTGGTTATGTTTATTACTAACGTTATCTTCGCCATCACTCAAACTCTTCCTCTTCTCCATCGTCCATGCTCTGCTTAAGTGTCTCTGCAATTGCTCGTCCAAACTCTTTAAATCTATCTGATCCGCTCTCACGTATCCTACTCCTCCTCCGCCACCACTCTCCGCCTTCTCCTTCATTTTTTCCGGAAAAACCAAAACCTGATTTACAAGAGATTCGGAAATTGGGGGGGGGGGGGGGGGGGGGGGGT
>PKMM01048623.1:632993-668832 GCA_002933915.1 Eutrema heterophyllum | reverse complement strand
GGGGGGTTGTTTTTTTTTTGCTTGAGATTTATTGTATTTTTCTGGATGGGTTGTGAATTGTGATTAGAGTGCTTAGGAGTTGAACCAAAAAAAAAGCAGAAAATGGGGAAGTTGTGTTTGTGTTTATTGCAACAAACAGCTAAAGATGAGGCTCACTCTTTCTTTTGCTTTGTTCTTCTCTGTGATGAGACTTCTCGGAATACTTCACTCTCTTTTAAGACAAACAATCGTTTACACGTGACCACATGGGGTGTCCCTAAGAGGCTAAGACTCGACGTGTGTCGGCTCCACTTCTCACAACTCTCTTTTAATACTAGTATTATTTTCTACTCATGACTAAATTTTTTTTTTTTCATTCTTAATCGTTTTTTAAAGATTAAAAAACTATCAATTTTCTATTCTAGAGTATATAAATGAGAAAGTTTGTAAAATATTATTTTATGTTTTTGTTTCTGAAAGTACTACCATATTTTTATATTCCACTTTCTACAACTGATTTAGACCCATTGTGAATAAGTTAAGAACCTTTATTACTATTATTTTGCTGTAGTTTTTGAATCTTTAAAACTTGAAGATTAAAAAATTATAACATTAGTTTTTTTTTTGTCAATCCATTAATTGTATTAACTATCAGTTACTTTGAGTTTAATTATTACGTTTCACAATAGACAAAAATTAAAAGAAAAAATCAGCCAGCTCGAGGTAAAAATAAACCTAAAATTATCGTTTTGGAAATAGATATTAAAATTAACCTCACATAAGTCTTTGAAGATATAGTTCATAAAATCATGGGATTCATGGTCATTTTGCTACCTTTCCGCTAAGCTATTGCCTTTTCGTTTTTTTGGTTTTAATGTGTCATTTTCAACATTATTTTATAATCATTGTTTTTCGGTATTTGGTTTAATTATTACTATATCAGTATAATGTTTAAATATGGACAGATTCTAGACGTAAAAAAAATGGACAGATTCTTTACTTCAAATGGTAAGGTAGTTAATCAGATTATTATCTTTTTCATAATCCGATCACTAATTACCATTTTCATGCATATATAAAACAAAATCTTGTACGTAAAATTTTGTTGTCTAATTTTTTGGGATTTTAGTGATTTTTTTTCTTTGGTGCGTGAACTTTTGTGAACTATATACTAATCCGGGTGTAATAGTTAAATAAGGTCAATATGTAAGATACATGATGGTCAAAATCAAATTATTGGACCAGAATTCAAAGTGTACGAGCATCATTTTTAAAGCCAACTATGAATGCCGCAATAATAAAAAGTTTGCTACTAAATTAAGGTCTAAGAGACTACGCTTACATAGACACCTGGTCCAATGTACGTTACTTTGGCATTTAAAAATAATTATAAATATAAATTTCGTTCGTTTCTATTTGTTTTAATTTTAAACTTTTTTTACCAGTTTACTTATTTAAATATAAAATAGTTTTTTTTATCATTTTTTTCTTTCTCCAATTGGTTCAATATATCTATGTTGTTACGGTTTGTTCGATATATTGTTAATTTTTTTTTGGCTTTTCCGATCATGTAAAATACGATTTTACTTGGGTTTGATGTTTACATAAGCTTAAAGTCAAATTAAGGAGATGATGATCAAAAGGTATATTTAGGAAAAATCTAAATATACATTCATATTTAGGAGTTAGCTAAATATGTAATATTGCCTTTTTTTATGAGAAAAAGTAATTGGAGTTTTTCTTCTTATATAATGAGTTGTAGAGTTATTGCATTACTCGTGGGATTTAGGTTTTGTATTTTGAGAGCTTGAGTTTTGAATAAGTTTCTTAAGCTATTAATAAAGAGAGACATTCTTTGTTATTCCTCAGAACCTTTAAACATCTTTGATATAATAATTGGTATCAGAGCTTTGTGAAATCATAAGACAAAATCCTCTTCGCGAGTAATACGAAGAAGAAGGTTGTGCTGTGAAGAGACATGGGTGACGAAAAGGCTTTAGTTGTGGGATCAAGTGGAACGATGAAAGAAGGAGCAGGATCTTCCTCCATCAAGTGCCCAATGCTAACTTCAACCAATTATACGGTATGGGCAATAAAGATGAAGATTCTGCTTAAGGTACATAAGGCATGGGAGGCTGTCGATATGGAAACAGCTGACGAAGACAAAAATAATATGGCCATGGCCTTACTATTCCAATCAATTCCCGAGGCACTCATATTACAAATTGGAGATTCGGATACTGCAAGGAAGGTATGGGAAGCCATTAAAACCAGGTACGTAGGAGCAGAGAGAGTCAGAGAAGCTAGATTGCAGACACTTATGGCGGAATTTGATAGGCTTAAGATGAGGGATGTCGATAAAATTGATGATTTTGCTGGAAAACTAACTGAAATTTGGTCGAAATCGGCAGCGTTAGGAGAAAATATTGAAGAACCAAAACTTGTCAAGAAATTTCTTAAAAGTCTTCCTCGAACGAAATACATACACATCGTCGCATCCCTTGAGCATGTTTTAGATCTTAAAACGATTACCTTTGAGGACATCGTGGGACGCCTTACAGCTTATGAGGAACGAGTTTCTGAAAAAGAAGAAACTAACGAAGAACAGAGCAAGCTCTTGTATGCGAATATGGATGCTAAATCTGGTCTTTCCAATCAAAATTACAATGGATATTATAGAGGTAGAGGTCGTGGAGGACACTTCTACAACAGAGGAAGAGGTCGTGGGCGCTACACGAAAGATTTGTCGAAAATTGAGTGTTTTCGTTGTGACAAGACAAGACATTTTGCTTCACAATGCCCTGATCGTTTACTCAAGTTACAGGAATCACAAGAGCATGACAACAATGACACTCAAGAGGCAGATGAGCTTATGATGCATGAGGTTGTGTACTTAAATGAAGAAAAAGTTGTGCCTAACCAATACGAGACAAACACAGGTGAAGAAAACATATGGTACCTTGATAATGGGGCGAGCAACCACATGACTGGAGATCGAAGATACTTCTCCAGAATTGATGATTCTATCACCGGGAAAGTACGATTCGGAGATGACTCTCGTATAGACATAAGAGGAAAAGGAAAGATCGAGTTTATTGATGGAAACGGTGAGGCTAGAACGTTGTCTGATGTCTATTTCATCCCTGCCTTGAAAAGTAATATCATAAGTCTCGGATAGGCTACGGAAGAAGGCTGTGATGTAAGGATGAGAGGAGAAGTACTCACCATGCATGATGATAAAGGGAAACTACTCGCCAAAGCAATTCGATCAAGGAACAGATTGTACAAGGTTCGTATGAGAATAAGAGATGACTTATGTTTACATTCAGCGACAAATGAATCCAATACATGGCATGCGAGACTAGGCCACATCAATTTCGATACGATGAAGTCTATGGTGCAAAGAGAACTCGTCACAGGCATTCCACACATAGAAATCGAAAAGAAGATTTGTGGTTCGTGTTTACTTGGAAAGCAGACTCGACAGGTATTTCCTCAAGCTACGTTATACCGAGCGACTCAAGTACTAGAACTTATTCATGGAGATCTCTGTGGCCCCATTACACCACACATGATGGCTGGGAATAAATATGTGTTTGTTCTTATCGACGATCACTCTAGATACATGTGGACGATATTACTAAAGGAGAAGAGTGATGCGTTTGACAAATTCAGAAAATTCAAGAAGATGGTAGAACAAGATTCATGGGAGACTATAAAGACTCTCAGAACGGACAGAGGAGGAGAGTTCGTATCTCAGGAGTTCAACTTGTTTTGCGATAGCTCAGGTATAAAATGACATCTCACCGCTCCATATACTCCCCAACAAAATGGCGTTGTTGGGAGAAGGAATAGGACGATGATGGAAATGACGAGGAGTATTCTGAAACACATGTCCGTTCCAAACTTTCTTTGGGGGGAAGCTGTGAGACATTCAACATATCTGTTAAATCGAGTTGCTACAAGGTCGCTTAAGGACAAGACTCCATACGAAATTTTTCGGAAGAAGAAACCAAATATCAACCACTTACGTGTATTTGGATGCATCGGATACGCGAAGATAGACTTACCACACCTGAAGAAATTAGATGACATGTCTCGTGTCTTAGTACACCTCGGCACAGAACCGGGATCTAAGGCATACCGAATGTTCGATCCACAGACCCGGAAGATAATCGTGAGTAGAAACGTTGTGTTTGATGAAACTAAAAGATGGAGTTGGAATCGAAACACTTCTGATAAAAGTAAAGCTGGAAGGCTCAAGATAAATTTTGGTGAATTTGGGAATCGAGGTATTTGTGAAACAGATGAATATAACGCTGCAGAAACAGAGCGAACTCGCACTGAAGCAGAGCAGGCAATTGGATCTATTAATGGATATCAAAGATTTTTAGAAAATTCCGAAACTAATGACAACGTGAAAGCAGAGCCTCACGATGCAGAGGAAGAAAGTGAAAGTGAAGAAACTGAATTATCGGAAGAGGATCAGCCTGTACTTCGAAGATCAGAAAGAATCAGCTTGAAACCCAAATATCTCGATGATTACATACTGTTTGCCGAGGAAGAAGGAGAAAAATTATTACTGTGCCTAAACAATGAACCACGAGATGTTTATGAAGCTATGGAGTCACAGAAGTGGACGCTTGCCTGTGAAGATGAAATCCATTCCATCCCAAAGAATAATACTTGGAATCTCACAGATCTTCCTCACGGGGCGAAACCAATTAGTTTAAAGTGGGTATTCAAACTCAAAAGAAATTCCGATGGAAGCATCAACAAGCACAAAGCTAGATTAGTTGCGAAGGGTTATGTACAACGACACGGGATTGATTTTGATGAAGTATTTGCTCCAGTAGCTCGAATTGAGACAATTCGCCTTCTCATTAATATCGCTGCTTCTAATGGTTGGGAAATTCACCATCTCGACGTAAAGACAGCATTCCTTCATGGTGAGTTAAAAGAAATTGTCTATGTTACACAACCATACGGATTTGTTGTGAAAGGAAGTGAGGATAAAGTCTACAAGCTTAATAAAGCTTTATACGGTCTAAGGCACGCGCCGAGAGCATGGAATGAAAAGCTGAATTACATCCTCAAGGAGCTTCAGTTTATGAAGTGCTCAAAGGAACCGTCAGTTTACCGCAAGCTCGTAAGTCAGGACCTTCTCCTCGTTGCAGTATACGTTGATGATCTGTTTGTTACATGGACTAAAATAAGAGTCATTGAAGATTTTAAGAAGGAGATGGCATCTAAGTTTGAAATGAGTGACCTTGGAAGGTTAACGTATTACCTTGGGATCGAGGTACACCAACAAGAAGGAAGAATAACCTTAAATCAGAGTCGTTATGCAACAAAGATTTTGGAGGAAGCAGGAATGAGAGATTGTAATCTCATTCACACGCCAATGGAGGCTGGTCTGAAATTGTCGAAAGCTGAAGAAGAAAAGGAAATCAATGCGACAAGCTACAGGAAGAATATTGGTTGCCTCCGTTACCTACTTCATACAAGACCATATTTATCTTATTGTGTGGGTGTATTGAGTAAATATATGCAGAGTCCGAGGGAGCCTCATGGAGTTGCATTGAAGCAATGCTTGAGATATCTAAAAGGTACCACTACCCTTGGCTTAACGTTCAAAAGATCAAACTCACAGATAATGCGATTAGTTGGCTACAGTGATAGTAGTCATAATGTGGATCATGATGATGGAAAGAGCACAACAGGCCTTGTGTTTTATCTCAGTGGAAGTCCAATCTCTTGGTGCTCGCAGAAACAGGAAACAGTGGCTTTATCGTCTTGTGAGGCAGAGTTTATGGCAGGAACTGAAGCAGCAAGACAAGCTATTTGGTTAAAGGACTTGCTGGGCGAGATCATTGGTTCTCCTTGTGAGAAAGTTCTCATTCGAATAGACAACCAATCAACCATTGCTCTCACAAAAAAATCCAGTTTTCCATGGGCGTAGTAAACATATACATACAAGGTATCATTTCATTCGAGAGTGCGTAGAGAATGAGCAAGTAGAGGTTCAACATGTTCCGGGAAACGAGCAGAAGGCAGATATTCTAACTAAATCACTTGGAATGATCAAGTTCAAAGAAATGAGAGAACTCATTGGAGTACGAGATGTGTCAGAAGTTGACTTCAAGCTTAAGGGGGAGAATGTTGACATAAACTTAAAGTCAAATTAAGGAGATGATGATCAAAAGGTATATTTAGGAGAAATCTAAATATACATTCATATTTAAGAGTTAGCTAAATATGTAATATTGCCTTTTTTATGAGAAAAGGTAATTGGAGTTTTTCTTCTTATATAATGAGTTGCAGAATTGTTGCATTACTCGTGGGATTTAGGTTTTGTATTTTGAGAGCTTGAGTTTTAAGTAAGTTTCTTAAGCTATTAATAAAGAGAGACATTCTTTGTTATTTCTCAGAACCTTTAAACATCTTTGATACAATATTTGATTCGATAACCAAATTAGACACTCGTTTCTTTTCTTTTTTCCAACATAAGCTATTTAAATCAATAAATATTATGATATATATTGTCTGGTGTATGTCATGTAGCCTAAACAAAATGATATAAAAACACGAGAATCGACTGAAAACTTATAAGAGCATGTGCAATGCTAAGCACCCAAATGGGGTGCTTAGCTATTTTTTTATCATTAAACATGATTTAAAAACTTAAGTTAAGAACTTTAATAATTTGAAAGTGCAATGGTTAAGAACCCAAATGGGGTGCTTAACTTTTTTTTTTTTTATAATTTAATTTTATTATATAAAAGAAACAATAAAATTAACTTTATTTAAACATAATACATTATTAAAACATAATACATTATTAAAACATAAAACATTATTAAAAAACATAAAAAATATTAAAACATATTTCTTAAAACCGTCTTAATCACGTCCAAATTTTTGCCATATATGCTCAACCAAATCATTCTTCAATTGTAGATGCTTTTGTCTATCATGAAGTCTAGTTCGAACAGCCAACCTATCAGAGATATATGATGGCATTTCTGTAGAATACGTGAGATTCACATGTGAACTCCCGGTTCCTTCTTCTTGTTGGAATTCTGATACATCATATTGAGTGTACCCCTCTCTTTCGTCTTCCACTATCATATTGTGTAGTATGATACAAGCTCGCATAATCTTTCCTATTTTTTCTTTATCCCAATAAAGTGCTGGATTTTTAACAATAGCAAATCGAGCTTGCAAAACTCCAAATGCACGTTCCACATCTTTTCGTGTAGCTTCTTGATGTGTAGCAAATAATTTTGCTTTCGCACCCTGTGGAATTGGAATAGATTGGATAAAAGTTGCCCATTTTGGATAAATACCATCTGTTAGATAGTAAGCCAAATCATACTCCCTTCCGTTGACAGAGAAATTCACTTGCGGAGCTGTACCAGTTATGATATCATAAAAAACGGGAGAGCGATCAAGAACATTGATATCGTTTAAGGTACCTGGAGCTCCAAAAAAAGCGTGCCATATCCAGAGATCATATGAAGCTACGGCCTCTAAAACGATTGTCGGTTTTTGAGAACCACGTGCATATTGACCTTTCCAAGCGGTTGGACAATTCTTCCACTCCCAATGCATACAATCGATGCTTCCTACCATCCCGGGAAATCCACGTTGCTGTGCAATATGAAGTAGTCTTTGAAGATCCTCATGTGTGGGTCTTCTGAGGTACTCATCACCAAACAAATGTATTATTCCTTCGACGAAATTGTATAAACATGACCGAGCTGTTGATGCACCAAGCCGGAGGTATTCGTCTACCCCATCAAGAGCAGTACCATATGCCAAAATACGAATTGCTGCTGTACATTTTTGAAGTGTGGATAGACCAGATCTTCCGATAGCATCATCTCGTTGTTGAAAGAATCGAAATTCATTGGAGAGTCGATTAACAATGTGCAAGAACAATGGCTTGTTCATTCGAAAACGTCTTCGGAATATATTAGGAGTGTATGTTGCATCTTCACTAAAATAATCGTTCCACAAACGTATATGGCCCTCCTCACGGTTTCTTTCAATAAAAGCTCGTTTCTTCTTTGGCACGGTGGTCGCTAGACGGTCACCATATTCACGGAACGTGTTCTCGCACGCATCGTCGAAGTCTTGATCAAAATGTTGATTAACATATTGATCAAAATTATCATCATCTGAACCATCGTTGTTGTCATGAGAAGAAGAAGCCATGTTGATAAAGTAGAAAAGAAATAGAATGAGTTTCGGTTTGAACCAGAGTTTGATAGAGTAAAAAAGAAAGAGAGAATATATAAAGAGAAGTGATAAAAGAGAATGAGTTTCGGTTTGTGTTGATCATGTGCATTGCTATTGTTATAAATAGAAGGAGAGATACGAATAACAAACACAATTGTGTGGTCCAAATTAAGACACAACTAAAACAAAAACAAACAAACATAATGGACAAAGTTTGGTCACATGCGTTACCAATACAAAAGAGAAAAAAAAAACGACAAAACAATATGAGTCAGCTCCACGTTTCTTGCAACTCCACGGGTATGAATAAGAGTCATCATCATCATCTCCTAAGATTCCAGCTAGATCATCATCACGGGTTTTCTGTAACCTGCAATACAAAGTAAAGTCTTCGATATTAGAAGATGCACTACTATCTTTTATGATTGGAAACCGGCTTGGAAAAGAGTTACCATTCTAATTTGATTTTCTTAGAACATTCTTCATAAGTTCAACAGGTCTGCGATTAACCTCTTCTTAAGAGCTGCTTCCTCCTCCGATAGTGGCTCTTGTTTGGCAAGGAGTCTGTCTAGCACCTTCAAACCCGAGACTCTTTCCTTGGTCGCATTGTCCTTCTCTCTGCAGGACCACATCATCTGAAACTCAGCGGCAGCCTTACCCTCTACCGTGTGGGTCTTCTTACCAAGCGCTTTAGCTGCCTTAACACCAGCAGGTCTAGTTGCTGCTTCAGCATCCTCATTGGTACATGTCTGAGAGCTTGAAGACTGTGGACCTTGCTCACACTTTCTCTTCTTAGAGGTTGCTCCATTTTTTGCATTAGACACTTGACACCACTTCTGCTCGTATCGGAGCTCCTTCCAAGCATGCTCAAGAGTAAATTTTTGTGAGCCATTATCATTCTCGAATATCTTGTGAGCCATGTTCAGAACATCATCATCACTCTGCCCACTACTTCTCTCTCTCTTTGCAGCTTCATAAGCTCCACAGAACTTTGAAACAAGTTTATGAATCCTGTTCCATCGTGCCTTACACTGGACTGGCCCCCTCACTTCTCCACCAAGACTTGCTGCAACATAAGCTGAAATGCGATCCCAAAACGCCCCTAATCTCTGCTCATTCGATACAAGCGGATCTTTGCTTGTGTTCAACCAAGCGCTTATGAGCACAACATCATCCTCCCGGCTCCATTTTACTCTTCCTCTAGTGTCAGCAGGCGTTTCGTCATCGAGGTTGGAGTCTTCACCAAAGACAGGATCGACTCTAGGGGAACTCACAAAGAAAAAGGAATCTTGTTGGCTGTTAAGGAGGTCAACAAAGTTGGGTGTAGAATCCATAACAACAAAAGTCCAAGAGAGAAAGAGATAAAAAGGATAAAGACAGTTTCAAGAGATGATGAAAAGGAAGATGATGAAAAGGAAGAGACAAGGCTGCGAGTTATATCAACAAACGTTCAAGAGAGGATAAAGGAAGAGTAGAAGCAGCATTCATCACACCCAACTTCAGACACGACATGTATCCGTCTTCTTTCCAAACATTATGAAGCACAACCACCTTCGGAGTAATACGCATTTAACTAAAAGAAGCATTTGCACAACCATCTTGACATGACTTGTAGCTAATACTAAGAAGCATTTATAACCAACAACAAAGTCCTAATCTAACGAGACGAAGTGAGAAGCATTCACTAACCAGGAGATATTTACTAATCCACGGGTATGAAGCATTTACTACCACCTCACATCAACAAAACACTAGAAAAATGTATCTGTTCTAACACAATGTATCTTTTGTATAAACAAAAGCTTCCATACATCAACAAAATGCAAGCAGAGAAAATTCTCAAGTGAGATTTCTTCATAACTCGGATCAATCTTGAAGCAATTAAAGAAACCGGATTGATAAACATGTGAAACCAATACTCTTATTCAATTCAAGCAAATAAAAATCGACATAGTCTATTTCATACTCAAATCCCTACTATCTCAATCAATTTCAATCTAATTCTCCAATGAAATCCCTAAATTCCCAATCCATAAATCCGACACACTCAATTTCCTCAACAAATCAACAAATCAAGCAAATAAAAATCGAAATCATAATTGCATGGTTCAAAATAAACTAACCTTTGCCACAATTACTGTAACCCGAGAAGATAGAGACACAAACAACAACGACAACAGAGCCGACTCCATCACCGCCGCGGAACAAGCTTTCCGAGAAATCCCTTCCGCCGATCGACTCCCGAGCCGACTCCATCGCCGCCACCGACTAGCTTCAGGTAAGACACCACCGGCGCCTGACTCAACGAATCGGACTCTCTCCACCTCTCTCCAACGTCACCTCGCTTCTTCTCCTTGCGAAAGAGAAGAACCAAATCGTTTCAAAAAAAAATGAAAGAGAAGAACCAAAACCCGACACAAAAAACAAAAATACAGAAGAAAAAAAAAATAAAGCCGAACCAATGATAACTTGCCACGTGGGTCTTAAGCACCTGGTTTGAAAGTGCTTAATTAAGCACTGGTGCTTAGCTGAAACAACAAAAACATTCAAGTATATTAATATTTAAGTTAAACACCAAATCTAAGCACCCCAAAAACAAGAGCGTTGCACATGCTCTAAGCGTCTAAGTAGGAGGCGCTCCTTCTTTCATATATACTATATGTCATCGTATCATCTTTTGTCGTACATATACAAGTTATATAATTGGAATGGAAGTATCATTTTATTACACAAACTAATTAATATCAAATGGAAAATAATTCTGACCCAAAATAAAAAATAAAAAAATAAAATGGAAAATAATTTGTGGTAATTTATAAGTCTTTGTTCGTCAGAAACAAAAAAAAAAAAACAAATAAGAAGATAGTCACAACTAAGGAAACGGGTAGAAAACGACCGAACATAAAGCATTGAAATCTAATCTAACTTTATTTATTATTTTTACTCAATTTTTAATATTGGCATAATTGCGTTAAGTCTGAAAGTTGTTAAAAAAAAAAAAAAAAAAAAAAANAAAAAAAAAAAAAAAAAAAAAAAAAAAAACTTGCTGATGATTTGAATCGACATGCACGTGAAATCTTTGACCGCCTTCAATTCATGTGACCCAAAACTTGGAAAAAGTAGTATATGCACTGTGCAGTCAGCAGTGCGCACATATAATATAAGTTACTTATTTAATTATTATAAGCTTTAAAAATATGTGGTGTATTTTTTTATTTATATGAAAATAAAAAAGGGTGTACGTTTTTTTGGTATCACAGACTCACAGTTACATCTGTAATATGTTTAATTTTAGGCAAAAAACAAGAAAGAAAACAAAAATCTTCGTGGAAAACGAAAAAAAAAGACAAAGATTTTAACCGTTGACAAAAACAAAAAAGGAAGATTTTAACCCAACAAAAAAAGACAAAAGAAGGAGAGACTCAGAAGAAATTGTAGAAAGCATATCTTATTATCTTCAGACTGATACATGCATGAATAGAAGAAATGCCAAATTACTAATATACTATTTGTATAAGATACCATTGAGTATATATATATATATGATTTTAATATCATAATATGTATACTTTATTTGACAATATGAGCGTTATCTCGAACGCTCCAAAATCTCTTGACAAATTGTCCAACGATTTTTTTGTAATTTTTTTAAAAAATATAGAAGAAGAGCGAGCGAGTGGACTACTTTTCTTATTGTTCGCTCAGCTTTTTATTGGGTCATTTGGAGTCACGTGAAAGGACCGTCAACTTATATTCACATGTATAATGGGCTGATTAATTTGGGCCTTGAATGGGGCTATGAATTTGTGCAAACTATAAACCACGCTCCATTTATTTAATCATATACTTTAATCATCAAATACAAAAGGATAGAATAGTCCAAAAGATGTCGGAACAGCAGTCAGCAAGCATACAATTTTTTTTTGTCAATGTTAAGCATATACATAAACGTAAGGCTTCTGCTGGTAAAACAAAATAATATAATGTTCAATAATCGTAATCTCTTTTTCATTTAAGGGATTCTACTATCCCATTTGAAATTTGAATTTACATAATGTTCAATAATTGTATCCTAAAGAAAAATGACATGAAGAGAATATTATAATTTATTTAGCAAAAAAAAGAATACTTACTCTATTTCTAATAGATTGATGTTTTAGGTTCTTCATATTTATTAAAAAATAATTAATGTTTAATCATAAATATATATTTTTTTTTTATTAAACATTTTCCCATAACTATAAACCAATAGTAATTCAACAATCTCAATTATATTTCTTAAAATATATCATTTATTAACATTAACTAATAATAAAAAAAAAATCTAGAACGGAACAAAATAAAAACCTACAAAATCATTTTTTTAGGAATCGGAAGGAGTATTTTTTTTGTGGTGCGTACTTTGTTATCCTAATAAATGAATAGTAAAATCTTACGTACGTAGCGATCTTGTGAAGGAAAAAACATGGAGTTATTACAATTTAATGGTGACAGAGAGAATTACTACTCTTTTATTGTCTCAACTCCCAATGTTAATGAACAACTTTTCTTTGTCGAGAATTTTAAATGCGCAAAATACCTATGATTACTTTTTATTTTTCTAATAACTGGAAATTATTTGGGTTTTAGACAAACATCCTTTATAAATATTGGATGGCTATTTTATAAATATATTAGGGGCCTCTGATGTTGTTAAAATTTATTCCGTAATTCTATTCCTATATAAATCTAAACTTCTTACTATATTTGATTATAAAATAATGCTTGATGTGTATGGGGAAAATTAGAAAATTACACTTAAGAGCACGATTAACGCACAAACCCAAATGGGTTTCTTAATTATTTTTTTAATATTAAAGTTGCCACGTTTTTTAAGAAACGTCTTTTAATGTTTTTTATTTAAGAAACGTTTCTTCATTTTCTCTCACCTTTTTGATTTTTTTTGATTAAAATAAGTCTAAGAGACTTAGACTAAGAGACTGCAATAATCATGGTCTTATGCGCTGCATGCGTGAATATGCATATTTATGGAAGTAAGAAACGTATGTAATTTCATTGTTATTGGACGAAAGTTCAATTCAAAATATTTAATGACAAGACAGGGAGGCTCTATTCTTTAGTTTTTTATAAACTAGTGGTTGATATGCGTTTCGCGCGAAATTTTGTATTTTGCTTATTAACATGGTTAGAAGAAAATTCGGCGATATTAAAATTTTTTATTAAATTTTGTATTTCAAAAAATAAAAATCAAACCAAATTTTCATATTTATAGTTTTTAATGGTTTATATATACTTGATGTAATTATATATATATATATAATTATTAAAAACAATTACATAATATATTAATTAAAACTTTAAAATCAAATTTAGTTTGTAAATTTATCTTAATATTGAGTTTATGGTTTCTCAATATCTATAATCACATACCCAATTCGGATAATTACATCAGCATCAAATCATTTTCACGTAAATAACCATGTGGTTAGTCATTTAATCATTTGAGAGTATCTCGATTCTTTTACGTGTTTCCAAGATGCATTCACTCTCTCTCTCTCCCTGATTATCCATAATCACAAACCCAATTCCGGATAGTTTTATTAATGTCAAGTCATTTCCACATAAAGCATTTTGTAGTAAGTTATCTAATCCTTTGAGAATATCTCGATTCTCTGACGTTTTTTCAAGATGCACTCATAATCTTTCTCTCTCTCTATTTCTCTCTCTCTCACACACACACATTAACACGACAAATTGAACCACATACAACATTTTGATCCGGTTTAAACATAACATCACTATCTTCCTCATGTTTTTTTTCTGCCATTCTCAATGTTTTTTCTCTCACTTGACCTCTGTAAGATTTTTGAGAGGACTTCACCCATTCTCCGTCTTGAATATTGGTTTGAACATGTTAACATTTTGGAATAAACATGTTAACATTTTGGGATACCACAATTTGCTTCGTATAATATGTATTCTCGCGTACCCATTAAAAGCTCATATTGGAAGCTCCCGTGTGTATTTTTTACCCTTAAATATTTCAATCTTCTTAAAATTTATAGCGTTTTGTTATATATATATGTTTTTTTTAACAGTTAAAAATGGACTTAGATATTTGTGGATATCAACGAACTCAAATTCTCGGATTTGGTAAAAGTGGATCCAAATCTAGTTATCCTAATTTGTTTTGTTTTACTATCCATATTAGCCCTAGGCATATTATCCGGATCCGAAAATCCATACCAAAAAACCGAAAAAATTCGGGTTCGGTTCGAGTTCGGATCTATGAAAATAATCGAATAGATCTTTAGTGTGAGTAACTTCGGATATCGGTTCGGTTCGGTTAATATCCGAAAATCCGAAGTACAACCGAACATATAATATTTCGGTTATACTTTGGATCGGTTTTTCGGATTTTTTTGGGTTTTTCCGGTTTCTTCGGACCTTTTTCGGTTTTTGGTTGTATTCGGTTGCAATATAGCCTAATAATCCGAATCCGAAATTTTTCATTAATCCGAAGTTTTCATAAATCCGAAGTTTTTTTCGGTTTTTTCCGGTTTTTTCGGATATTTTTCGGTTTTTTGGTTGTATTCGGTCAATATAACCGAATAATCCGATTTTTCGGATTAATCTCGGATCTTGATTTCAATATCCAAACCGAATCGAATCCGATTAAAACCGATCCGAACCGATCCGGAAAATACAAAATATCCGGATGGATATTAAATTCCTAAATCCGAAAGATCTGATCGGTTCGGATTCGGATATCCGAATGTCCATGGCTAATCCATATCTGCCCAATCATTTAAATAAAGTTCAACATATATAAAATATCATTTATAAAGAATTTTTTTTCGAATTCTGGGAAAAACTATTATACGAATGAAATAAATTTTACTTATTATATCTAAAATTTCACAATATACCTTTAATAAAAGAGAATACTCCACTAGCTTTCGCAGCACTCCATAGATGTAGCTCTAGTCTATTATATATAAGAACTATTCTCTCTCTCTCTCTCTCTCTCTCTCTCTCTCTCTCTCTCTCTCTCTCTCTCTCTCTCTCTTCTCTCTCTCTCTCAAAAACGAGAAGAATGAGAAAGAATAGAAGTGGAGAAGAAGGAAATAATGAGTATAAGAAAGGTTTGTGGACAGTTGAAGAAGATAAGATCCTCATGGATTATGTCAAAGCTCATGGCATAGGCCATTGGAACCGCATTGCCAAAAAGACTGGTCTAAATTTCTCTCTCTCTCTCCAACTTAATTATTTATTGCCTGTTTTCTTGAGGGTCAAATTGAAACTATATGGGTCTTAATTTTATGTAAAGTTTTAAGATAAAGGGGGTTTTTTTTTTTAGGTTGGGAATTCCCAGTACAAAAAGAGCGTAACCTAAGAAGTCACACATATAAAATTCCGGGGTCCATAGACTAATTGCTTACCATCCTTTGTGTTGGGGGGGGGGGGGGGGGGGGGGGGGGGGGGGGGGAGGAATTGGTAAAATTAAAACTTATGTGGCTGCCAAGCTTTTGAAATCAAGTTTTTAAGCCTCATCTTAATTAATAATAAATAGGTTTGAAGAGATGTGGAAAGAGCTGTAGATTGAGATGGATGAATTATCTTAGCCCAAACGTGAAGAGAGGCCATTTCACCGACCAAGAAGAAGATCTTATCATTAGACTCCACAAGTTGCTTGGTAATAGGTAAGTAAATACATATTATTTTAAAATATATTCTATACATTCTCAATAATTTGGTTCATAACTGCTAGTTGATATATGTCTATATATACAGGTGGTCTTTGATAGCTAAAAGAGTTCCAGGTCGAACGGACAATCAAGTGAAGAACTATTGGAATACACATCTAAGTAAAAAAATAGAAATCAAAGATCAAGCAATCAAACCCATCAACAATCAGATGATCAATTTGGCGAATATGGCAGATGCATCCGAAGAAAGACTATTGAATGTGAAATTTGATAATAAAAATATTATTGGAGATGATAAATTGCTTATGAGCGAAGGTATTGGTCTTCTCCATCAGGGCAATAACTATACGAGTTCGTCGCTTTGGGGTCATCATGAGGATGCTTTTGAGCTTAGCACACTCACCTACATGATGGACTTCATTGATGGACATTGTTATTAATGTGTATTTTTTTTTCTGCATTTATTTACGTTTTAAAGTTATTTCTCTTTCTCAAATTGTGTAATTTTGGTGGCTTAGTTGAAAGATGACCAAACACTGAAACATCAGCAATCTAATGGAGTATTAAAATTGCTGATCTTTTAGTGTTTGATTAGCTCATTTAGTTATTTGTGTGTGTGATATTGCTCTAAAACTATATATGTATCACTTTAACCGAAAGAAATTTTGTATCATTGTAGACTTGAAATGCATGTTTTTTTTTAATTTTTGTGAGCAAAACATTTCCTTTTAATTTTTTTCATTTATTTTTTTGTTTATTTAAATGAATTCTCAACAAAAATAAAAGAGTTTGATAATATCTGCTACAGAGTTTTCATTCGCTACGGATGGATATTTCTATTATTGTAATAATAAGCTGATAAATTAATATTTAATCGTACGAAAATGAATCAGTGATTTCTTACTATATTATGCTATCTTGTGGATATTTCAAATTTTTATTTTGGGTTGAGCCCAATATCTCAATAGCACCTTTGTCTAAAGCTTCGAATGACGGTCGGTGGCTGCTTAGTCTCATCCGAGAGTCTAATTTCTTTGTACTGCTTTTTTTCAAAGAAAAAAAAGAAGGAGATTGAGATATGTGCCCACTCTTGGAAGCTACTGTTTAACCAAAAAATTCAATTGCTCCGGGTCAACTTCTCCCCTTTATCCAATCCAGCATATCACCATGATTTGCCGTTATCCCCTACCGTCATAGCTTCAGATTTCCAACTGCCCTTAGACACTCAAAACCAACAACCTTCTTCTGGAAAAAAGGCAAGGTTCACGATAGGATTTTCTTTTAGTGGGTTGACCTAAGCATCTGGTTCCCGGGAATAGATTAGAGATCAGAGTAAGCAATAGAAGGAGAGTGACGTGACTAACTTATGTTGGAAGGCTTTGTCTACGGTCTTGTTCTCTTCAGGCACCATTTTTATGAATAGGTGAGATTGACCCTTCCCCGAGTCAGCCCAGTCGGAAAGGAGAGGGCGTAAGTAAGGTAGGGGCTTTTCGATTAAGCGAACCAGTACTCCAACTAGTCAAATTATGAAATATTATATTATAACTAAAATGAAAACAAAGAAAGAAACAACATTGTAGCTGCTCATGGTTATGTTGGCCGATTTTTTAAAATTACATGCATGATATATATATTTATGTGGAAGGACTTTTTCCCATGCATGCAAGTGCGACATATATAGTAACAAATCAGAACATTAGAAGGGTTTTCCTGAAACTTTATAAGTCAAGGAGGTAAAATCTGAGATTTATGTAGGCCATACTAAATAATAAGTGACAATAATTAAAAAGTATTAAGATGTCAAAAAATAATAAGTAAAAATTACTTCCTCCGTTTAATAAAAAATGTCGTTTTAAGGTTTTATTTTGCTTTCACAAAAAAAGTCGTTTTATGTTTTCAATATATAATTTTGAACAAAAATTAAGTTTTAAGTTTAGTGTATTAATTATAAAAAAGTAAATTGATAGTGTATTAATAAGGGATAATATAAAATTTTTAATAATTTTTTAACATGTGTGAAATGTGTCAAAAATGCCATTTTTTGTGAAACAAATAGAGTATTAAATACATGACATGTACACTCGTAAATTAATGAGACAGAGCAATAATATGCCAGAAGTCATAAACGCAGAATCTATATTTTTTGAATAATCATACCATTTGTGTTATTAAGTAGTACAATATTAAAATGTGACATTTAGTTACCATTCACACTGCCCCAAAATTCTAAAAAAAATTATAGTGTATGACAAAGTTGTCCCCCAATCTTAGTATAGCTTAATTAATATTATTTATTGTCTTGATATACTCCAGATCGCATATTTAAATAAAGCTTGAACTTAAATTTCAGTAACGTCTTTTTCTAAATGCTTTTTTTTGTTGGGCAACCTTCTAAATGCTAATTATATATTTTACTAGATAAAAAAATTACATATTAACTGCATGTGCAGTAGGGAATAAACAAAAAAAAAAAAGAGAAAGGGAACAAATGATGATAGACTCAGGATTAGTTGGCTAATAAAAAAATCAGAGGCCTGTCTATCGAGAGAAGATGACCTTATTTACGGACTCACTTTCTTCAGATTTGTTATAATGTGCGATATACATTGAATTCTGGAAAAGAAAAGAACAATGAAATTCCTTAATTAATACTCCCTCCGTTCCATTAAGATGAAAGTTTTAGGAAAAAAAATTGTTTCACAAAGATAGATTTTTTAGGTTTTTTTATGTATTTTTTATTAGTTAATAATGATAAATTGTAAATTTCAAGAAAATTAATTGAAGTTATTGAAATATTATTGGTTTAAAGTTATTAAATCTGTTAATCACAAAAAAATGATTCATTTAATAATCAAAATTAATTTGTTTTTTTAATATGTGTGTTTTTTCTAAAACATTTATCTTAATGGAACGGAGGGAGTATCTTTTGTTTTGTTGTGTACGTTTTTATTTGAATTCTTATCCCCAAGATTTCAATTTTCTTATGTAGATAAAATCAAAAGACCATTTGCATGCAAGATTCATGTTTAATTATTAGATAGTGTAATGCGAATGGGTTTATGATGATCGACTACATGGAAACAACAAGTTGGTGTGACTGAAAGGAAAACGTGAAATCGGAAAAAGGCTTCAAAGAGTTCCTACAGCTTCCAATGTAGTATGGTAGCCACATCTTTAACCTACCAAACAAACATAAAAAAAATAAAAATTCAAACCGTAAATACAACCGATTTGATATACCCATAACATATAAACTCAAATCTTCATAATTAAAACCGCGAAATATATGTATTTCATCTGGGTTTCCTTTTTATTATTTATATGAAGAAAGTTGGTAGAGAGCAATTAATATATAAGAAGAGAGATTACTCATCACAATCAACGGGACATTACAAATTACATATGGAATAGAGATATATTAATTATGATGATGATGATGATGATGATGATGGATTGGTTCATACAGAGCTAGTTTCGGAGAGGCCAAATTCAAGTCCCCAAAGCTCAAAAGCACCCTTAATAAAGTCATAGTAGCCGCCCTTCAAAGCAAGTGTTCCCTTCACAAGTCCTTCTCTCACAAATGGATATGTCAATAGGTTTGCTAGTGAAACATTCACTGCCTCCTGCATTAATTAAAACATTATTTTATTATCTCATATATATACTTTGATTAGATTTATATTTCAGATATGAATGAACATGTAAGTTGTGTACCCTTTCACATCGACCACATTGGTCTTCAAAGGCTGAATCTCCAAGTTCTGATATAACCTTTGACTTGGCTGGTAAACAGATTTTCACCCAATCCTCTATGAAATCACTGCAATTCACATCATTTATTGGAAAAAAAAACTAAATCTCATTTAATAAAATAATTGATGTTAAATTTAAATAAATTGGATATAAAGAAACTATACGTGGAGTTGTTTCCATCTAAGGGGAAAGACATAAGTCCCTTGATCCCACCACATGCACTGTGTCCTATCACCACAATGTTCTCCACCTACATTAATAAATTTCGATAAAAAATCAATTACATATTCTAATAATATTAGTTGTCAAAATTAACACTTGTTAATTTACAAATTTACATTTTCAAATATTTCTCTATTTTCTCAGGATTTTTTAATTAAAATAATCTAATATGTTTTACTAAATTCAGTAACTTCTTTGCTTTGTTAAGGTGTTGATCGTATGCATATTTTTCTATCTTAATAGTATTTGTATATCACACATAAATACAGTGTTTTCTTAAGATGGTAAACCCAGTTCAGTCCATTTATCTTTTATGGCCCAGCCCATTATCGAACGAATGTAAAGAGGTAAAAGAGGATGGTTCACCTTAAGGTGCAAGACAGCGTATTCAATGGCTGCTCCAACTCCACCGTATTTGACCTGCAAATTTTTGGAAACACAAAAGGGTCAACGTTACGACTCATTAAGAAAAAAGTCAAGCACTTCGGTCAGAGACAGAGGATCCTAGCTAGGTAGAACCGTAGAAGAGACAAAAGTAAATTGTTAACCTTGTCAAAAGGAGGAACCATGTTGGCTATGTTACGGACCACGAAGGCATCTCCTGGCTGGAAGTTTAGAACGTGCGATGGACACACACGTGAGTCCGAACAAGCAAACACCATGTACTGCACCACCCATTCACACACATATATTACTCTCTCTCTTTTTTCTTTTTTTTCAATTTTTCATCTTTAATTAAAATTAAAAATTGTTTTTTTTTATATTTTTCTTATTTACCTTAGGACTTTGACCCTTGGCGAGCTCACCGTACAAAGCAGGGTTGGTTCTGCAGATTAAAATATTAATATGAAATCTATACTAATTTAATTGGGTCATCATATATAATAAAGAACATAAGATAGAAATAATTACTCGTATTTCTCCTTCTTGAAAGTGATGAAGCCTTGCTTAATGTTTTCAACGGGGTCAAAAGCTTTCTTGTCGGACGAAGTACCTGTCTGAAGCGACGCCGTGATCTGCACCACCTTAGCCGCCGCAACCGTCTTTAGCTCTTCCTTCTCGCTGCCCATATATTAATTTGTACACACATATCTTACGATTAATTAAACAAGATTATTACATGATATACTTATTAATAATGAAAGACCCCTATTTTGGCCTTTTTTTTAATCATCAGATATTATATATATATGCGAATAAGGAAGATAGTTACTTACATGAGAAGCTTCTTGAGAGCTTCAATGGCCTCTTCGTATGATTCGCTTCCCATCTCTTCGCTCTGCAAGTTTGTTGACCAAATAAAATTATAAGAAAGTTTATAAAAATTGTGATCAGAGAAGTAATTAATTAGTAAAGAGAGGAGCTTGTCGTGTGTATTAAAGGTGAAACTATAATCAACCTATTCAAGTACTACATCATACGATAAAGAACAATTGTATGGTATTTAATATAATTTTATTTTTGGGGTGGAAGATCGGTAATGTTGTTAGGAGCCAAATTGGTAGGTTGTTAAAATAAATATAGATGGCGACTTCATCACAACTATTCTCCACACGCTCTCATATGGTATGTACGCACACACACGTCTCAGACTCTCAGTTTCATAAATCGTTTTGTTAAAGCTACTAGTAAATTCTATTCTTTTATCGTTCACGTGGATCCTAGGTAAGTCCCAACTTCCAATTTAAAAAATGTCGGATTTTTTAGTAGAGATGCCATAACGCTTTTAAAATTTCGAGGTCATTATTGTTATTTACACATGAAACATCATTCAATTAATAGTATTTGGTTTAGAATGTGTGCTAAAATGTTGAAGCAAATAATAATAATATATACTCCACTTCATAAGTTACACTATAAAGGATACGTGTGAAGTTTGAATCGCTAGAGCCTCTGGAAGCTGAAAATGAACACTTCCCTTGTGATTCACTAAGCTCCTCTCTGAGTCTTAATTGGGGTTTTTCTTTCGGTACGACGCGAAAGACCAAAAATAAAACACGGATAATAATAGTAAGGATTATAAAAGGAAAGGTGTTTACACACGTGAGAGTTTCCAGGATTTGTGGAAGTTTCGTATGGTTATTTTTATATACGTACGGAACATTTAGGATTCTGAGGGATAGCTGTTTGAAATAATAGAAACGTAAGAAAGTCATCAAATGAGATGGTGATATAATAATTAGAAAGTTGTAAAAAAAAACTAACTGTATTTTTTTTGTTCTTTTCATTAACATGGTAAATGCATTAATAACAATATCGTAGAATTAGTTACCAACAAAAAAAAAATCGTAGAATCGTGTGACATAATTAAAATTTCGAAATTGGAGAAATATTCCATAATTTTTCGGGTTATACTAATCATATCTATATGTATGAATAAGCCCTATAAAACGTAAACAACAATGTAACTATATGTAAGTAATAATTAATGTAGGTTAAAAAGAGAGATGGATGTAAAATGTATACCCAGTAAGGGGTGATGATAGGAGCAGGAGCAGCAAAAACGGGCTCGTTACGGATAAGGGTTGGAACGGAACGGGAGGAGGAGGAGGAGGAAGAAGGGAGGCAAGCGACGGTGGGAGAAGAACGAAGAGAGAGTTTTTGGAGAGAAGATTGAGAAGGAGAAAGGGAGGTGAGGAAGAAGCCGGAGAGAGGAGCGGTCGACATTTGCTGATGAAGAGAAGTTAGTGAGAGTGATATGTATTTATAGTAATAAGACTTATGGAAGCTACTTAAGTGAATATATTATGGGATTGGTGAAAGATTTGAGCGTTTAAAAGAACGGTGTCTCATGGTCACGGTGAGGTTGTGGGAACGAGGATAATGAAAGCGATGGGTGAGGTGAATAAGAAAGTTTCTTCTCTTTTTGTGGATGAGGAATATTAGCTACTTGAAGTTTTACGTGCTCTTGTTCTTTCAAATTGATTATTTATTTTTAAATTTAGAAAATAAAAAGTTTCAAAAGTTTTTAAAGGATAAGGTCCCTTATCACCAAAACAAGAATCAGCCTCTCAGGCTCTCATCTTAAATAAACACCACCCACTTTAGATCTTAGGCCATCGTTTGTGGTGCATATGAGCCATACTTCTGTAAGCGCTCCAAAGGCCAGAGACTGCTCTTGTATACACAATTAGTCCAGAAGATGCACACCATGCGCGCGGATAGAGACCTATATATGTAAGGATTTACATCGATCATGGACTATTCTATTCTATGAGAACAAACTCAGTGAAAACTCTTAGTAGCATGAACCATCAGAAACTAAAAAAAAAAAAAAAAAACAAGAGGCTTTGTTTCTCTCAACCGTCCACTCAGATCTTCCATGACCATAAATCATACAAGCAAAATTAGGGAGAAAGTAGAATTTCTACTTCCTTTCACGTGTTAGGAGAGAAAGAGATCGAGGAATAAAGAAACAGACGAGAAATGCATTAGGGTTGGTTTTGGGACTTATATGTAGAGTAAAGGGTAATGGCTAAACTATGTCGACATTTTTTCAGGCGCACAACATAATGTCAACATTCTCTTGTCATAGTGTGTCGAACTTGGTTTTCATTTATTCATTTGGAGTAAAAAATGAACATGAGCAGTGAATATCACAGAGACATATAAGAGTATATCTAGAGGAATGGATAGAAACAGAGTAGTTGAAATAAAATACTTAGCTTATGCCAATTAAAAATAAAAAACTTCCTACTTCGGGCATAGTCTTATTGGACAGACTGAGAATGCGATACACCGAGCTGCTTTTGCCAACCTGAACCTTTCACTCTCTGTTAGCACTCTCTCAATCACCTTTATGATATTAGCATCCTGCAAAACATCGTAAGAGTTGCTTCGGAGCTAACCATTCAAGCAGATATACTGTGGACCATTTAACCAAATTTTTCATCTTGTATCAAGAAGAGACTAGTGCATAGTAATAGTAACCTTTCTTGGTTGCTGAGTAGTAGACCTGACGCTAGCAACATCTCCAACCACTATTATATTGTTAGTATTTCCTCGATCATCCCTTTCCGTTGGCGAAGTTGTTGAATGCCTCCAATTACCATTGATTATGTACTTGTAGTAGTATCTGCCATATTGCCAACGATCACCATGTTATATGACACCAATCCATTCTCATAAGTTTCAAAACTACAACACTTTCGCGATCTCTCAAAACTCAAAACCCAAATTCAACCAACATGCAAAAAGATTATGGAACGTTTCTGCTGTTGGGCCTTGAGCCATAAACATAAATGGGAAAATTGGAAATCAAAGAAGCAAGACTTACTTTCCCTGTGAAAGCCTAACTTCTGTTTCAAAACGTGGACCGCCCTTGTGTGTTGCTTTTATGGGTTCTTTCCAATTTCCAGTGAAATCCCCAACCAACAATACCTCCTCCCCCTGTGATAGAGCAAACCAAGGTGCAACTTAAAACACAGAGGCCAGTCGAGTTGTTCAACCCTAGAGATCACGAGTTACTGAAAGAATTGCACCAAAATAATAAAAGTGTGTGAAGCAATGGTCACCTCGTGTCCATTCCACACAAAGGTTACAGCGTGTGTTGGAGGTTCATCATGTTTGCCATCGTCCACCATTGCAATTAGATCCCAAGTCGCCCAAGCAATTGCAGGTCTGCAGGTTAAACGTTAATTCCATCAAAACAGAAAAAGTTACTATCTATTTCATGTTTGGTCTGCAGGTTTAATAATCAAGAAAGAGACAAGATGAATGAAAACCTGTCAGGTTTGCAAGCGTGCAATCCTGTAACGAAACTATAAGCAGCATGAAGAGAGGTATCAGTCATCCAGTGAAGATAAGCAATCACACAAGCTGACGACCGGTCAAAACCAGTAGTACAAGTTACAAACACACGATGGTTCTTTTTAAGTAACCGTAGTAAGAGCCCAACACAAAGTGGTAGTTTCTTCCTTAGATCAAAGGAATCTGCATCCCTGGCACCAAAATATCAAGACTTTATTATTCTTCTTCACACCTGATTAGAGCGCTAAGAAAAGAAAACACATGAGGTTCCTCAAGGTGATATGAATTTGCGTACCTTATAGGATAGTTGATCATTAAGATTTCAGATTTCTGGCATGCATCATTTACTTTATGTGAATCAATTCCCCAGTTTTGAGCTTCAGTTCCACCTTGGAAATTCAGTATAGCAGTAATTCCCTAAAGCAGAAAAGCTTGATCAATCAAAACCAAATTTTTAATGCTATCATTGCATACCACAGAAATCGAATTTCTCAACTATAGGCGCTATTCAGCACTCACTGCGTCCGACAAATTTTCTACATCATCTTCTGTTTGTATACATGAGCCAACATATATCTGCTCTGTAATCTGCAAATGTCGAAGAAGAGAATAATGGTGCTGAGAGATTGAACAGAAAGAGTAAGAATATAAAACTAGGATACTCAGGAACAGAAAACAGACCTTACTGTAGCGCATTCCAAGAGCATGGTTATAATGCAGCTCTCCTTTTGATCGGTCAAGCGCTTTGATGTATTCCTCTAAAGGGAAATTCCCATAACCCCATTCCCCATCTCCAGGCTCTTCTTCTGAAAAGACACAGACCAGTGGACTGATAGGTGGAGAAAGAATGTTCTTCTGTGTCCCTGAATGAAAGGAATTGCTGTGTCTGGTCAAAAGTCTCCATCCGTGGGAAGTAAAGAATTTCGATGAAAATGCAGCATAGCCAGAGTTTCCACTGCCTTGAGGTGCTCTCAGATTCGATGATAAAAGATTTTTGTTCCAAGTAACAAAGGGCACACGTCCTCTGTTATAGAGCATATCAAGGTCGCTCAAGTGAAGCAGATACTGAATTGGAAACGGGGAGAATGGTCTTTCAAGAACAAGGCTAAACGATCCTGTTCTCTCTACCAGCATCTTCCTGAATAAACCAAAAACTGGAAGAAATAAAAAAGAAAAATTCATAAACTTAACAATAAGGTCAGCATGCAACTCACAGCACTGCAGGAAATACTACATTCAAAACAATGATATGCAAAGTGTTCCCATGCTAGAAAACTCCAGCTATGACTGTTTGAGGTTAAAGGCATATAAAAATATGAGATTAAAATGTCACAGAGCTAGCAAATCATGAGTAAACGGTAAACATCTAGTCATGTAACAGAGTGGTAGCAATAAGTACCATATATAGGCAAAGTAATGTCATGGTCACTATTTGAGCAATCAAATGACAGAAATTTCTGAAGAAATTGCAAGGAAAAATGAAGCATACTGATACTTTGCTTCTTAACTACTGAGAAGCCATGTTAAGTTAACAGCACAAACAAACTTCATAAAGCATAAAGGAGTCTCCTGTTTATTTTAGTAAAATCCTAGCCACAGGCCTTAAATTCTTACTCGGTATCACCAAAATCCTTGATCTCCACGAGACTACCACCAGAAGAATCGCTGGCCTTCTTTAGTGCATCTCCTACCATGATGATTCTCGCCTTCTCCGCGTTACTCTGCAACAAAACAATGGATAGCTAGAGACTACTTCCAAACGGCTTTCGGAATCGGAGGCACAAAACGGGTCGCAAAGGGCTGATTAGAGCTAAAAAAGGCTTGACAGTGAGAATTCAATACCCCTTTTTTGATGGCGTGGACGAAGATCTTGCCATCTGCTGATAACGCGAAGCGAATCCCGAGTGGCTTCTCGAGGGTGACCATGTACTCGTTCAAATTCATCTTGAACGAAGATGAAGACGACATCGCAAAAACCCTAAGAACGAGTCTTCGCCTGTTGAATCCGACCTTTCCCCTCGTGCCGACGTACGCAATTCCTCTTCCGTCGAATACACGGCCGTTTCCGCTCCGGAATGGCGAACCGATCCCAGATCCGATCAAAAGCGACTGAGAAGATCGTTCAAGAGCTCCAAAACCGGAGATTTGTTGAAGAAACGCCATAATTGATCGGAGATTTCGAGAGTGTGGGCTTGTGTAGAGATGTGTATGGAACTTGGGACTGTGAGCAGAAAAGGAAGAAGAGGGGGTAAGAAACAAGTGGGTCCCGCTTTCTCCTGGAAGTATCTAGCTTCATTTTTCTCCAAGCATGACACGTGTTTTCAGTGCCAAAACAAAAAAAGAAGGAAATAAATATCTAATCCCAATCGCCTCGCTTATTGAGTCAATGAATTGAATTGGACTTCAAGATCAACAAACAAAGTTACATGGAAATAACATAAATACAAAAATTGAAGAAGGACCTGATTGCTATATTTCTTAAATTAGAAGGAAAAAAGGTTAATTTTCCCAATGACGTAGTCTTCGCATCCCGGCGAAAACCCCGATCAAATCTTGCTTGTACGGCAAATAAGATTTTCTTCTCCGATGTTCATCGGCTTATACGACGCCATTTTATTCTTCCCTTTCACGGCTTTCGAGCTAGTCTTGTTTGCGTCGCCGCTGTCGTTGTGGCTTCTCCTCATAAGATCCTTAAAACAGCACTGTTTCGATGCGTCTGGAGACAAAACAGCGATGTCGCTATGGCTTCTTGTTAGAAATTTCTTTAAACGGCACTATTTACTGATCTTCGAGTGTTCGCCTCCAGCCGTCGGGGATCTGAGGGGACTCCATAGGGCCCAGATCACTACGGGACAACATCCTCAACACAACAAACAATTCATTTAAAATGACGGAAGAAGACAGGAGTGTCAACCAAGCTAAAAGACATTGTTTTACCTCCATAAAAGGGGTAGCAGCTTCTGCATCCAGTCTTCGAATGAGATGGGCTAATCCGTATAGAGAATCCTATACAAAAAAACGAATTTGTTGATCCATAGATTACCTTCACATGTTTTCCAATGGTTTTAGCACGAAGTTACAGTCAGACCAAAAATCATAAAACACTAACCGTTCTGTTATCAATATTGTAAATCCACAAGCCTGGATCATATGTTGTATTGCTCCCACGAAAATGATCCGCTAACGTTTTTGAGCAACAAGTGATCATATTCACTACCACCAATTACTTGAAAACTCACCAAGCACTTGATCATAGCATGAATCATATCAATATTTCGACTGAGATGTGCGAGAATTACATCAATCTACATAGAAGAGAAGAAAAAAATATTAATATGCAGGGTTTTTCTCGGTTATTTTTCTTTTTTTCGTGCAAATTTTAAGCATGATATTTTTAACATATTCCGACCACAACAGCGAAGGCGGACTACTCCATCTTCCTCCTAAAAAAAGATTTCCCGGGATATTTCCAGTGTCGGCTGCCACATCATCGGAAAAAAAATATAGAATCCTGATATGGTTTTATTAAGCAATTGTTTAGAAGTATCATCCGATTTGACAAAACCATATCGGGATTCTATATTTCTTTCCCAATCAATAGACAAAAAAAAGAGTCTAATTCATATTCTAAACTTTACAATCAAATTAAAATTTGTTGCTTAATGGTTTTGAGTGTTCTCGTATACCATTACTAACAAGTTTTAAACTATACAACAAATGATTAGTCAAGATAACTAGTTATACGTTTCATTCGGAGCCCAATGGTTATTATATATTCTCTAAGACTACAAAACATAATTGAATCAAAGATACCGAAAGTCTAGCGAATTTTAAATTGACTTTCCAAACCCGTTTATAACAACTTTGAAATATACATATTCTTTTATGGACCGTCGGCACTAAAAACCTTAATTTATGTCAAGGCCAAGAATTCTTATTTGATAAAGTTGGGGATAAAAACAAAAAACAAAACAAGCACAATTAAAATAATTGCACCACATGCTTGCTAATATCCATTTCCTCAACGAAAAAAAACATTGAAGTCTATATTGGCATGTTCTGCAATATAAATTATACATCGCTGTTAGATTTAAATATAAATTGTAGTCTGTTAATATTTTTAATATATTCAAAGATTGCTTTTGATCTAACAAACAAGAAATATTCCCTAAAGATTGTTCTCCATGTTACATTTTTCAGGTACATGTGGAACAGTGAGTTGGCAGCCTAAACCATAACCAAGAATCTAAGTTGCAATTATTAGTGAGCTTTATTTTGTGTAAATAAGATTTTCAGATAAGTAAAAAAAAGTCCCTTCCATTTCCACCCAATTAAGAAAGACAAGAACTTGTTCAAGGGGAAAAAAAAGTTATATGTTTTTAGCAAAAAAAAAAGAAAAGAAAGACAAGAACTTGTGATTCATTAATTATTGAATCCTAAAAAAATTTCCCTTCCATATACGTTTTGTGGAGTTTTGACTTTTGACTTTTGACTTTTGAGAGGATCAAACCCTCCACCTCCCCAACAATAAAAAATGATCATTAGCCCATTGGGCTCCCAAAACCATACTGCTATATTTGATTTTTTATAGCCTTAAACCCAGATTTGCCCAAACGTAGGGCTCGCCTCCTGCAGACCTAATCATTAGCAGTTTTTGTTACTAATTAAGATCAACATATATCCCATATTTGATGTAAGCTTTTGGACTAAACAGAGGAACTAAAGAATTGGAAGCAGAGAAATGGCCATGTTCCTCCTTATAACGTATGTTTAAGAGTTTACATATTAGCACAATACTATAATGTTTTTTTTTTTACAAAGTTTCCTTTTTTGTCCTTGTTTTTGGATTAAAATGGACTTGTGTGCACTAATAATTTTGTTGTAGTGCGTGATTAATCATGAGATTTGGCAATTATTAGATTTAGTGGTAAAAAGGTTCATCACATACTTATTTTTCGAATAAATTATTAGATCAAGTGAAATATTTGTAACAAAAACACAAAATGTGTTATAATAAAATTATCATAGACTATCATAAGAATAAAGTTATAAATCATATCGATTTATCCAGCCGTCGGATCATCAATAGACTTCTTCGTAGTATTTATCCACCTTCATTAACATGGGTACATCTCTTCCATGTCATTGTTGGTGTTGATGACACCATCAATTACATCGTATCTTTCAAAAATTATAAAACGAGTCATTTCTATTTTCGTTTTTGGTATGGTTGACAATACGACATCTTATGTTTTACATAGAATTTCATCACATAAATTAAAATTTTCAATTCGATCTCTACGAGATCCACCACAAGTATCAAAGTAATTTGAAATCCACTCACAAATCTTGGCTCTGAAATTCTCTTACTTTGGACTAAACGAAGAGGAAAAACAAAAACAAAACTCGTCTACTTCTTTCTTTCTTTTTTCAAGGACAAAAAACATAATCCATAGGAATTGGAATTAAGCTATATATAATACCATGCTAAATTGATAAAAGGATAACTGTAAGTGATCGAACTGTATGAATTAGGAAATTGGTTTACGGTTAGATAACTTAGATGTCAAATTGAAATAACGAAGTTTTCAGCTAAGAACCAGCTTAATTAATTTGGTTTCTAGCTATCTGATTGTTATGTCAAAACATTTCCTATATGCTTTCTAATTAGTCAACCAAACTCGTCATATAGGATTAAATTTAAAAGAATATTAATGCCTGAAATAGAACGCATATATGAACATATTAATCCCACACATATCACTCATTTGACAAAGATCGACCAGTTGCGCAATTTATTATGCATGCTAATACTCATTTTCAAATGTGGTCCATGAACAACACGTACAGCTCATGTCGTTGACTTTTTTGTTGTCAACCACAAAAGGAGAACGTAGTTACGTCTAAACGAAGAAGATATGTTACTGCGGTGGCGGCCTAGCTGCAGACGCAAACGCAAACGCAGATCGCGGCTCTTGTTGGAAAACAAGCTATATGGATTTCATGTCAACGACTCAAATAACCTTAAATACCTAAAAACGAGTTGATTTCATGAAATGTGTGAATAGTAACTAAGGAGCAATTTAAGTGATGTTTGCTTAGATTCTTTTCTTCAGGATAATTTGACACGTGTCATAAATAATAGCGGTGAGAGTAGAAGGAAAGGAGACCGTTGAGTGTGTACGTGTCACTGACAGACTGACAGTTGGACTTTTAAACAATTTCTTACCTAAAGAATTAAAGAGCATCGATCTCAGTTGCGGACGCGACGGTCTTTGGAACCCGACGCACGTGATTCTTCGCAGCATCGCACGTGCATGGCTCAAGCAATGTGCTTACAAAGGCAGCAAACAAAGAGGAAAAGGCGTCAACGACGCTGCTTAATTTTTAGATTTTGAAAAGCGCGAACAAATAAAATACAATTACTTTCCTAAACATTACGTAAAGTTTTACGCAATTACTAGTACTAAAATCCCTATTACTAAAAATGTTAACAAATCCAAAATACTTCAATTAGTTTTGTTGACATATGGTAAAATAAATGATAATTATTCTACTAAACATCGAAGTGCTCACAAAGTTCATATATTTCCCTGAGAGACAATGCATTATAAAGGTAAATATATTAAAGGACTAACTAAATTCACAAAGATATAGTTAAAATATTCTCTCTTTTTTTCTTTCAATGATCCCGTATTTTTATACGAAATTTCGGTGTATAATAGGTACTCTAATTTGTAAGTTGT
This sequence comes from Eutrema heterophyllum, assembly GCA_002933915.1. NCBI lineage: Eukaryota > Viridiplantae > Streptophyta > Magnoliopsida > Brassicales > Brassicaceae > Eutrema > Eutrema heterophyllum. Next base: position 637,430 of record PKMM01048623.1, on the reverse strand, counting down.
TTTAAATTGGGTATTTAGTTCGTTTCTCAAGAAATATAAACAATAAAAATAATACGAGTTGCATAGGAATGCACATGAGGGGCCGAGTTCCCATAATTTGATTCTCTCTGTCTTCGGGACTCATCAACCACAAAAGTTGCGAATTGCGATACTATTTCCTCTAAATCCGTATCCAATTACATTAAACCCAGGTTGATTAAACCTAACCGGTTCCAGTTCCACCAACTTTCTCAACCGGAACAGTCGATAATTAATAATTTGGATTAATTTACCGAACAACTGTAGAAATGTATGTGTGAAATGACTGTGAAATGCCTGCAGTCCAAATTATTAATATATTAAATAGGGATATATTAATATAATCTTAAAGTTTCTTAATATCTGTAAAATGTATCACTCTTCGTGAAAAAAAAGGAATATTAAATTACAACTGATTAAAAAGATACAAGTACTATTTTTCAATTGAGAATTTAGCTTAAATTAATTTACTTTTTTGAAGGATATTGTTTAGGGGATTTTTTGTGTTCTCGGCGGCAGTCTCCTACAAAACAGGTAAAGACGTGAAGGCCCGAAAAATATGATGGAGGAGTGTTTTCCGATGGCTCTCCGACGCTCAAGTCCGAAAACGTATAAAAAAGACTACGGAGTGGTGAATCGGAGAACGGAAAGAGTTATCGAAAAACGGGGTGAAAGAAGATGCATATCGGGTCCAAAAGAAAGACTGTATCCGCGATGGGCTTTGAATGGTGGGCTTTTTGATGTAAAGGAGAAGAAAACAAGAGTTTGGGAGAGAGATCTCCACGGCTTAGGAGCAGCCGTGAAGGTGACCGGAGAATGATCAGAAATGAAACTTAGAGTCTCAGAAAGAAGGGAAGCTAAGTGTTTGGAAGTATAAGTCACACGAGTCTCACAACAATCTATAGGAAAGTATGAGAAAAGTGTGAACTCCCTTCTCGTTGGAGAATGGGTGATATTTATAGAGTTTTATCTGACATGAGTTAGTATGTTGGGTCGAATCCTAGATTGTCGGGTTGATGGGTCGTTGGGCCGGATATCAGATCTGTTGAATGGGTTTTGTACCCATAATGCGTCTGAGTTCTCACCTACTTTATTTGGCAGTTTGCGCATGCTACTCGACCAAGCCTTGATGCGTCGCTATCTCTCTCAATGTACGGTCTTGGAAGCAGCAGAATAGGCACGGTATGAGCATCTCTCATACCGTTTCTCTTCCCTATGCTCAAAGTGTTGTCACTTTCACCTAACAAGAGTGAACAAAAGGCATTAATTGCATGATCAATTGGTTGCCAGAAGCATGAATGTAAGTTTGAACATATTCCGATTGTCGATTGGATGAAAAATACAAATATTGAAATAATTATTCCCGCTTAAATGAATTACACACCTAGCCCAAAACTCTTGATACATGGATCAGGCTGTCGAGACTGTCCGGTCCGGCGTGCTCCTTGCTCCTAGTACATGTGTGGATTACCTTTTTTCGACTTCGACCTCTCCAAATTACTGATATTCAGACGAGGTAAGGAAAGAATAATCGCTCACTCTTCCTGACCACTCAGTCCCCAATTTCCTTGTGTCTGACAGTTTGGCATGCACTGTCAATACGGGGAGCCCGAAGGCAGGTGGCCTTAGCCGGGTCTCTTGGTTCCGTAGGTTCCAAGGCCCGATGCAAAAACATGGGGTGCTTGGACCGTAAACCCAAACAAAGTCCAATTTGACCCAAGGGTTCAATGAACGACACGTGGCAACACACGTTATTTGTCTACGTAGAAAGAACCGTATTTATTCCAAAATATATATTAATATATGTATATGTAAAGAATATCGATGCTTTAGAAAGAGAGCTTTTGTTAGCTGCTAAAATGGATTAAAAAAATTAAAATACTCATGTAAGACCCTTACACAGAATCAGAGATGAGTATGTATACTCAAGAGACCGAGAGAGAGAGAGATTTTCAAATAATAAACATAGAAAAAGAGAAGCTCTAATCGAAGATATAATATAATGTGTATTGATAGATCAGATCACATCTTTCTTCTTCTGCTGCTGCTTCTTTTTCTTCCTCTTCTTCTCTTTCTCTTCTCAAACTCATAAGAAACAAAAATCGAAAACAGAAAAATTTACTATAGAATACAACAACAAAATTGAGCTTTTGTTGTTATTGATGTCTTCATACAGTGAATGTTTTTTTAATAGGATCTGTGGCTTTTGAGTAGGTTAATCACTCGAAAGAACCAAAGGTATGTAGCCATTTGATCATTCTCCCTTTTTGCTCACACTAGTGATGACCTTCTTGCTTCTGCTATTATTTTATTTTTCATTAGAGAATGTTGTCTATATCAATTCTTTTTGTTTTAAATTGTGTACTCTAAAAAAAAAAAAGTGTACTCTACAGTGTTCATTGATTCAAATTGTTCTACACCACTCTCTTTTCTATTCCAAATTATATTATAGAGTGATTTTTTCTAATCCTACTCTATTTCCAACTTTAAAATGGAGTACCCCAAATATAGAGTAGTCTTATTCATTACTCCATTTTTTCTTTCCACTTTTTCTTTCTTCATTAGAATGCTAATTGTGATAAATAAAAAACAGTTTAAAAAAAAAAGGTTTAAATAAATAAAAACAGTTACAATACTATTTATATATATATACCTAGTTAAACAGTATTTCTTGTGTTAAAAAAGGATAATGTTGTGTATATTTGTAGACTACACTGATTAGTGCATAAGTGTGTCTCACCATAAATAAAAAATGCGTAGACTACACAGAATACTGCACTATCTAACTATCTTATGTTGGTCCGGCATATAAAGTAGATAATGTTGATTTTTGCATCAAGTTCTTATGGACAGAAAAATGATGGCCAATATAAGAAAATAGTAAATCCGTTTACTTAACCTATCTATATATATATAAGATATATCAGTCTTTGAATTTTGACTCGGCTTTAATTGTGTACTTTTTACCTTAGACAAGTGAAAAGAGACAATCGTACTTACCTTTTCGTATTTTTTAGTAAAATATCGAAAGATAATTAGTTTATAAAAAAATCACCTCAGGAAAAGCAAGTCATTCCTAATAAATAGTGACACATAAATAATTACAAATCAGTAAAAATAATCGTTCAAAAACCATAGACCCTGTTCTTTTCCTTACCAGCTTAATAACAGTATTATATGTTTACCAACAAAATAACAAAACTATTCTGAATTACTTGTAGTTTTGTAAATGGGGCCATGCTTAGACCCGGCAACCCATGTGAGATAGGATCTCACCACGTTAACTCACTGATATTAAATCATTTTAATACGTAATAAGAGCGTCTTTTCTTTTCTTTATTGCAAGCGTAAGGATTTTAATTTTGAAATCAATAGGGTCCCTACATTATAGGGGACTCTATAAAATAAAGCTACCGTACCATAAGATTCTTACCATAAAGAACCATACAAAAAAAAATTATTACTCATCCCCAGATTAACAACACCTTTTTTTATCCGCAGAACAAAAAAAAGCTGTGAAGGCAGTGGTTAACACGCGCCAGAGGGGGAGGGGAGCGTGAGTGAGTTTTTGAATCCACCTGAAACTGTCTGGTCAAGTCCATGGGAAAAAAATAAAATCTTTGTTGCTATTTCATATATATCTCTCTCTATTTGAGTACTACTCATTTTTCTCTTTACATATATGGACAAAATCCGTATATATATATATATATCATGATGTGCGTAATGGTATATATAAGTTAGGGTAGGCAGGTAGTAATATGAGCTTTTGTTTTCGTTTTAGCAGGGATTATATAATTGGGTTTTTGATGAATGGAAGAGGAAAACCAAAAGCCGCATCGAGTTTCACGTAAAGACCAGAGTGGGTCCCACCGGAGTCATGGAGGAGCCGATGATGAAGCGGCGCCGGGTGTCAAATGCTCCGGGAAAAGGTGCCGATCGTGGGCGGCGGCGGCGATCGCCGACTGTGTAGCGCTCTGCTGTTGCCCCTGCGCCGTCTTGAACCTCCTCACTCTTGCCTTCGTCAAGGTCCCGTGGATGATCGGCCGGAAATGTATCGGCCGGAGTAAGAAGCGGAGGAAAAATATCGGCCGTGAGGATCGGTTTCATCACAACCGGAGGTCGGAGACGTTGAAAGGCGTGAGTGGTGGATGTTGCGGCGGAGGAGATGGAGAGTTCGATGATCACCGGTTTGTGGTGGAGAGAGACGGGAGTTTGACCAAGGAGGAGGAGAAAACGGCGTCGTTTAGGGGAGACAATGAGACGAGAATCAGTGCGAGAGTTGAAGCTGAGCGAGTTTGGTTGGAATTGTATCAGATTGGACATCTTGGCTTTGGTCGACTCTCTTTCACTTGAATTCATCATCAGTAAAAAATAAAAACTTTAATAATTAGGCGTATAATTTCCACACCAAAAAAA
>PKMM01048623.1:610022-632726 GCA_002933915.1 Eutrema heterophyllum | reverse complement strand
TTCTACTTACTTTTCTTTTTCAATGTTATTAGTTTCCATTATATAAAACATAATCTTTTTCTTTTTTTTGTTATTTTTTATTTTAAAAAATTAAATAACTAACAATAGAAAATTTTATATTATTACTTTGACACATATCGCAATCTTAATTAACAATGACATATGTTACGATCTCGTGAGTAAAAATTATCTTACGTGTCACGCTCACGTATATTAATATTTTGGTCGTATATTAATAATTTTTATTTTAAGTTTAGAGTATATTTATAATTTTTGTTTTTTAAGTTTGGTCGTGGTGGTAGATTATAAACATTTAAGTTTACTTTTGTCACTTTCCTTTATTATAAGTTTTCCTTACTTATTCTTGTTTTTTTCTTTTTTTAAAAAGGCTTTTTTAGCTTAAACTTTTTTAATATTTACTTTACTTCATTTTACTTTTTAAAATTAAATTGACAAGATCTAAATTAACCGTGACAAATGTCACGATCTCGTGAGTGAAAGTTATCATACGTGTCATGTTCACATTGAGAGATCCAACTTTATATAATAAGATAAGGAATGATCGTGGTGTAAACTATAGAACACTGAAACATCTGTTTTAAATAACCAAGAAGCGAGAAAACCGATACAATTATGAGATCTCCGTCAGTGTCTTGGAAGTTTACAACGAGCAAATAAGAGATTTGTTGGTCCCAGCTTCACAAAATGCATCTGCGCCGAAAAGGTACATAAGATTTGTGTATAGTTAAGCATGCAAGCTCCATGGTTTGTTCTTTAATCTCGTTAATTATAACTTGGTGTTTCAGTAAGGACTATAAGTAAGGACATCTTTTAACTGAAATTCATATCACGGTTCTTTGCAAATTTGAGATAAGGCAAGTGAGTGAAGGAAACCACCATGTACCATGATTGGTTGAAGCCCGTGTGAAAAACATAGATGAGGTTTGGGATGTGTTGAAAACAGGAAGTAATGCAAGGGCTGTTGAAAAAATATACGTTTTGTTCTTGGTTTTGTATAAGATGTCTGGCTGGTTCTCAGAAACGGTGCCGTTTTGGGAAAAGTACAGTTTACACGTGTCCAAATTTTAGTGGTGACAGGATATGTTATGGTAGGCTAAAAAGGCTTTTCATTTTGTTTTTCTAGACGACGGCGGAGAAGGAAGAAAGAAGTTGAGAAACAGAAACAGAACAACAACAAAAGCAATGAAGGAAGAAACAAATTTCAAATCGATTTCAACGTTTATAAAAATATGAGCTTTTTGTACTTTTTTTTTCTCGAGATAAACTTTCATTGAACTTTCCTCTCGGGAATATCGGTGGCAAGTAAAGTAAATAGATCCGAACCCATGGTGAAACTCAACCCGAGTTTCTGGGTTATCATCCTCTTCTCAATCGCGCATCTTTCAATCCAATTCAAGGGTTCGTTTGGATCCGAATCAACTAAGGAAGCTTACGTCACACTTTTGTACGGAGATGAGTTCTTATTGGGAGTTAGGGTATTGGGAAAATCGATTCGAGACACCGGATCTAACAAGGATATGGTCGTTTTAGTCTCTGATGGTGTTTCCGACTACTCTAAGAAGCTGCTTAAGGTATGCTTGTGGATTCTCATTTCTACAACCTTTCTATTCCTGGAAGCTCTTAAAGATCTAAAAAAAAAGACTTTTATTTTCGCTAGATCATATGAGAGCATAACGTGATTCTGATTTTTTCAGTGATTTGAGTCCTTATCATTCCTTTGTTTATATTGATTTGAGTTACGAGCGTTGAGCTTGAGTTGAATCTGTTTCAGTGCTCTATATGAAGATGCTTGCTTGTTGTATTAAAGGATAGAGTTTGATTATGCAGGCTGATGGATGGAAGGTAGAAAAGATTACTTTACTAGCAAATCCAAACCAAGTTCATCCCAAGAGATTCTGGGGTGTCTATACAAAGCTGAAAATATTTAATATGACTGATTACAAGAAAGGTAAGTACTAATTAGTGTTATTGCAATCCTAGAGCTTTTTCCCGTGTTTTATGTTATGTTTATATGTCGTATTTTCAATTTTTCACAGTTGTGTATCTCGATGCTGATACTATTGTGGTAAAGAACATCGAGGATCTATTTAGGTGCTCGAAGTTTTGCGCTAACTTGAAGCACTCTGAGAGGCTGAACTCTGGAGTCATGGTCGTTGAACCCTCTGAAGCTTTATTCAATGATATGATGAAACAAGTGAAGACCTTGTCGTCTTATACCGGGGGAGATCAAGGGTTCTTGAATTCATATTATCCTGATTTTCCGAATGCTCGTGTTTTTGATCCTAGTTTATCCCCTGAAGTTATAAAAACAAGACCAGTTCCTAAAATGGAGAGGCTCTCTACGTTATACAACGCAGATGTTGGTCTGTATATGCTTGCTAACAAGGTAGTTGCAATTTCAAGTTTTGAATTTACGCTAATAATTAGTTTAGTTTCAGGTCTCATGTGTTATCTTTTGTTCTGTTCCTAAGACAAGTGTTGTGATCTGGAATGCATGTGGCGAATTTAGGATTGGTTTTTAATTAGTTCATAATATCTTCTTCATCTTGTTTGAAGTTTAGAATCTTAAGATTCTCATTATTTATGCAGTGGATGGTCGATGACAGTAAACTTCACATTATTCACTACACTCTGGGCCCTCTTAAGCCTTGGGACTGGTGGACAGCATGGCTCGTGAAACCTGTTGATGCGTGGCATGTAGGTCTTCTTGTCTGTGGATTTACATTATTTTTTTTTCTCATTATTGCTGGAAAATTAAGTTCTTTTGAGTGAGTTTCTTTAGTTGAGTTTCACCTGGACAACTGCAGAGCATTAGGGTAAGGCTTGAGGAGACTCTTCCTGGAACTGGAGGTGGGAAAACCCCAAATGATGAATTCATCGTCAAGTTCCTTTTCTTGTTACCACTTTGTGGGCTTTTGTTCTGCGTTTATCGTTCCATACAGGTTACACTTCTTCTTCTTCTTGTACCCAACCGTTTCTTTCACCTAAGCTGAATTCATCTCATTTGGATCTCAGTTTCATTTTTTATCCTCTGTTTTCTGTTGCAGGGACGTGACTTCTTGGGTTCATTGTGCAGGAGCTCTGTATGCAATCAGATCAGACATCTTTATTACAAAGCCAGATCTAATGGAACACCTGGTTATAGTGGTGTATCGACATTGTCTACCATGAATTCCAACTTTCAAGTTAGTTTTTTAGCACATAATTGCCCACTTACCTGCCTTTTTTGCATTTCTGAATGCTAAAAAAATTCCATCTAATGTAAAAACTTTATCACTACAGCTCCGCACTGGGTCGCATTCTAAGGTTCCTCAATACTTGGGGGTAGTTTCAGTTGTAGTCTGTTTTGTGGCTGTTTTGACATCCATTGGAGTTTCCTTTGTGATTGTGCCAAGGCAAATCATGCCATGGACTGGCTTGATTTTGATATATGAGTGGACGTTTACAATCTTCTTCCTTTTATATGGTGGCTTTCTACTTCTAGTGTATCAATATGGCAAGAAAATCGCAGTTCAAACAGGATCTCTTTCATCGCAGACAGAATCGTCTTTGGATGATTCGGGAAAAGGTATGGCATAATATCAATATATGTGGCATTCTCTGCAAAAAAATTAAAATGTATTTTTTTTCCACAATTTTGCTCTTCCTCTTTCGCCAAGTCTACTAATTCTGTGAGCTATATAGCTACAGAGACAAAAATGTATTTTCATTTTTTGTTGTTGTTGTCACTAACTTCTTTGACAAATCAACAGGTCATCAGCGGGCAGATGCGTCTTGTGACTTTACAACATGTTATTATGGATTAGGGATGGCATTTTTGGCTTTTGCTGCCATTTCTTTGCCCTACATTTTAGGGGTCACCGCTCTATTTTTGAGGCAAGTTTTTTTTCTTTTTCAGATTGACAAGGAAAATCTTAAATCACTTGCTTATGTTCCTTTTTGGTCTTTTCCTCGTGTCTTGAAGTTGATTGCGTATACTTTCATTTAGTTTCCTGTAAAGAATTAATCAGGTTTCTGGGAATGTGTCTATGTGTTGCTCAGTTTCATAAACTGTTGACACTCTTTGTTCTTGGATTTGACTGGACTGGATTGAGATGGATTTTTTTTGTTTCCAGTAGTTTATGTACTAACTGGCTGGGTTTCTGCTACATATTGAGCAGGCTGGGTCTGATGATAGCCGTAGCAATAGTTCTAGTTTCGTTCATGACTTATGCATCAGAGCGAGTCGCAATCAGATGGTTCCTCCAAGGTTTAGAAGACCGTGAAACGACGAGAACAAAGTCAATCTGCTTCCTCTGCTGACATAAAAAGTGTGTCACAATGTAACTCACAACACAACTTATGATCTCTTTAATTATTCTCTGGATGGACAACCAACTCTGAGTTTTGTTCTTTCTTGTGTTATTATATCATTGTTCTTTCTAAATGATCTTCGTCATGACGGATGAGAAAGCAGTAAACAAAATTATTTTGGTCATGTGAAGAGAAAATCGTAAATAAAGTTGGTTAATTTATCGCGTATTCTATTCATACCCACGGTTCGTGAACCACGTCGACGACCGCTTCATATCATCCTTAACCGATGATCTATACAGAAACCGGTTAAGATCCGATTCGAGAGTATTAGACTTGATGGGTTAGCCATCTACCGGAAGAGGTGAAGTACGAGAAAGTAGTGGGGCATGGTCTTAATGCACAGGAGCTTGCGAGAAACCCTAGACTCGATTACTTCTTCATCAAGGATCTTAACGACGATCAGAAATTCGAGTTGGAAGATAAGTAGTATTTGGATGCGGTTTTATGTTGTGTCGGTGTACAATATCTGCAACAACCCGAAAAGGTACGTAAACTAAACCAGTTTCGGTTTATATATACTGAATGTCTGAATTCCTAAACTTGAATCCCCAGGTGTTTGCGGAAGTGTATAGAACCGGGAGGTGCGTTGATAGTGAGTTTTAGCAAGCAATCGGGATGTTTTATTTGAAAGCAATTAGGGTTTGGAGAGATGGAACAGAGTACTGAACCACCAATTGGACTAAAGATAATATCTGAGCCCACGTGTAAAACATGACCAATCCTTTTTAAACCCCTAATTTTATTTTTGTCTTTTTATACTAAAAAGGAGGATTTAGAATTTTTTGAGCATGTTTCGGAGCATTTCTTGATTCTCCCCTCACGCGCTCGGATTCTCCAAAACGAGTCAATAATAGAAGCGGAAGGCCTTACTGATTCTCTATGTCTATGGAACCTAAAGCGATTATCATTAGGGTTCCTATTTGAAGCGGAAGGAACTGTTGTCATTATCGGAAGGGTTTTCAGGTATTTACTGTGAATTTCTTCCGACTCTCAGTCGTACTTGTTTGATTTTGTATGAGTTAGTTCATGAATTAACTGTGTGCGCTTGGTGAGTTTGGATTTCGTTTGCTTCCTCAGGATTGCGGTGGATTTGCTTAACTTTTGCTCAACTTTTTATTTGCGGTGGGTTTTGATTTGATCGTTATTTTCGATCTTCTTTCAGCCGTTGAAAGGGGATATCTCTTATGGATTGGATTAGTGAGCTGCCTGATGCTCTACTCTTGAGAGTATTGTCGTTACTGCCTAGTGCTAAAGATGTTGTGGCCACAATGGTTTTGTCGAAACGATGGCAGTTTCTCTGGATGTTTGTGCCGAGACTCGTATACGACGATAGCTACCAAAACATTGAGTATGGGAAGTTCTCGCGGTTTGTAGACAGGTCTTTGTTTGTGCATGAGGCTCCAGTGATAGAAACTTTGCATTTCAAACTTGGTAAAACCTGCGGTGCTGAAGATCTTAAGGTGTGGATTAGAGCTGCAAATAAGTGCTCTGTGCGTGAGCTGATTATCGAAATCGACAGCTCTTTTAGAAAACTTCCAGTCATAGTTCCGAGGATTTTGTACACAGGATGTACAACAATGCTTGTGACACTGACACTAAATCACGTGATTCTTGTCGATGTTTCCTCACCGGTGTCTTTCCCCTCCCTCAAAACTTTGAGCCTTATGTCTGTTAAGTATCCTGATGAACAATTTGTCAACGAACTTTTATCCAATTGTCATGTTCTTGAAGACTTGGAAGTTGAAAAAGGTCTATCTGACAATGTGACTGTTTTCACCGTGAGAGTTCCTTCTCTAAAGGGCTTAGTCTTGTATAACCCAGAAAACGATGGAGATGGGTTGAGATAAATGCTCCTTCTTTGGAATGGTTGGACATTACTTTGGTAGATGGGTTTTGTGTCATTGAGAATAAATTGCCTAATATTGTTGAGGCATATGTTGACGCTAAGGATAGTCATCCTGGGGAGATTTTGAGGTCTATTACTTCAGTCAAGGATCTCTATTGTTGTTTATCAACCTCGAAGGTATTTATTGTTGATTCTATATCATCCTGCCATCTGCAACTCTTGCTTTTGTGTGTTTTCACAATCAGTTATTTGAATGTCTTGTATGCAGGATGTGTATCCTGTTGGTACTGTCTTCGACCGTCTTGTAAATTTAAGGATATGCACATGTGAGCCAGCGTGGTTGAATCTACTTGTGTGTATGCTCAGAGATTCCCCTAAATTACGAGCTCTCAAACTTGAGCAGGTACATATTCACTCAGTGTCTTTGACCACATTATTTTCCAATTCATTCAGTGTCTTCTGTACCGTTTATCTCAGAACCATGACCTTCGGGATCATCTACCTCGCCCTTTGTGGAGCGAACCGAGTTCAGTTCCTAAATGTGTGTTATCGAGTCTCGAATGGGTAAGCTATGATGGAACAGAAGAAGAGAAAGAAGTGGTGAGATTTATGTTAAGAAACGGAGGTTGTTTGAAGAAGGTAACTATCTCCTCCAAATCCACTGACATTGACAAGAAATTCGAGATGGTGAAAGAGTTGACATTGTTCATCAGGCGTTCACCTACCTGCTAGCTAGCATTCGACTGAAGCTACAGTCACGGGTTTATGTGCTTTCTTGAAGTCTCTGTGTTTCGTAAGGTCACATTTTAAAGTGCTTTCTTCAAGTCTTCTCCAAATTTTAGCTCTTTTTGCTTTCTTCAAGTCTGCGTACTAGATATTATAATGAAGCATAACATTAAAAAAAAAAAAAAAAGGTAATAAACCTGGTTGGTTAGATAAACCGATAGTCGTTGGATCGAAAGTACTGTTTGCTTTTTAAGCTTCTAAACATTTCTCTTTCTCTTGCAATATGGATCTGGTTTACTAATTAAGAAATATGATTAAACTAGTTATATATCTTTCAATATCTTAATACATCTTTGATTGCAATCTCTTATTCGGTTGGTTTGGTATTACCAAGTTAATTTAGTTTCGGTTTGGTTTAGGATTTGTTTTCGGTATAATGACAACATTGGTTCTATGCATACAGATTTTTTTAGTCCAGCCTGGTTTAATTCAAGGTTATTAGAGGTTCGGTTCATGGTGGTCAAACAAAATTGAACTCGGTTTGGTTTAATCTGGTTTCCCTGTTCTTTAGCAACGAGCGATTAAAAGTGTTGTGTAGTGGAGTCGAGTGGATTGCAAAGAATTGTTTCTTCTTTTCGTTCTGAATTTTGTTTGATTCTTTTTATGGATAAAGTTTTTTAGTTTGTTTATGGCGAATCTGCTCTATCTTCAGCTTTCGTCTCCTTCTGCTTCACGTTTACCCGCTGGCTTTAGACGAAGAAACTGTTGTATGAATTGCGAGATTGATCTCTGGCCAAGCATCGTGAGCCGCGATTCCTTCGAGTGCCACGCTTCTCGCGGTCGGTTCAGATTTAGTGCGGAGGAGGATCTCTTCCGCGACGAAGGGTTTGGTCGATTTGAGTTTGGCAACAGTAAGAAGAAGAGGCCGTGGTGGTTTGACGATGACGATTATGATGATTTGATGAATGACGAAGAAGACTGGAGTATGGTTTTTGAGGTATTGCTTCTTTTTTTGCGAAATTCAAAGAATTTTTCTGCTTAGTACGTACGATGATAATCTCCTGGAGATATCATCAGAAAAGTTGCTTACTTTCGATTTGTAATGTTTTTTTTAGGTGTTAGTTCTATATCCAATTTAGGGTTTTGTTCCAATTTCAGGTATTTAGAACTTTAAGCTGGATGCTTGCACCCATCGGCATATCTTTGCTTCTTGGAACAGATTCAAACGCGGGTTTAATGGCATTAGCAGTTCCTTTAGCGCAATCCGTGTTTGCCCTTGTGGTTAATAAGGCATTGAGCAGGCCAACCATTAGACCTATGAAAAGAAGCAGAAGAGATACATTTTCAAGACCAAGAAAAGCTAGGCAAGAAGAAAACATGGTTGGTGGTGTGGATATGGGAGGATACAAGTCATGGATGGTAGGAGATGCTGATTCTAACAGCACTGGTTCTCGGTATGGAGGATGGGATGATCTAGTCAAGCAAAACGAGATTAGAAATGACAATCCGTCAAACGAGAATGTTCGTCCAAAGCAACAGTTTAAAAGAAAAGCTAGTCGGCGTTGGAGAGTCAAGGAGAAGCCATTGCTCTTGAGGATGCTAATTGCTGCCTTTCCCTTTGTGGGTTCATGGACTAAATTGTTATTTTGACAAGGGGTTTATTTAAAGCCCTTTATAGCTTGGAGAAATACTGTTTCTTTTTTCACGCGAGTCGAAAAAGAACGAAAGAGTTTCTCTCGCAGTTGGTCTTCAGATGAAAGCAATCTTCCTGGAATCCTAAAGGTTAGCTTTCACTTATCTTGGAACTTAGAATAAATCTCTTATTTGTGATAACAATGCATATTCTGTAAGTTGAGAATATATGCTTGTCAGAGTTTTGTGTTTGTATAAGTACAAAGGTGTAATGGTTCTTATTTGTACAGCCTATATAATATCTTCATTTGTTTAATCAGCACCAATAATTGGTGAGTACCAGATGCTGCTGCTACTTCTCTTTTATAGGTGAGATTTGGGAGTGCATTCTCTTCTACTTTATCTAGTCAGGGAGCAATACTGCTCGAATATATGCTTTCACATTGTTTCACATGTTATATTAAATAATTCAAAGCTTCTTCATATGATTTTCTTAGTGATAGTAACCAATGGTCTCATGATAAGAATCTTTGGTAAACAGCTTTTCAGAATAAAGAACAATATCAGTTTATTGGGAGTCTTTCAGATAGCAAGTTTCTTTAGCACGAAACAGGTATTCATATTTGGATGAAAAAAAAGATGCCAGTAAACTGTTAACCCATGATTTTTGGCTAACCTTCATTGAATTATGCAGATTGTAGTAAAAAATGAGTTAGCTTTTTGGTTACTTCAATCTAAGTTTCAGAAGCATAGGAATACATTTACTCCAAAGAGCAGAAAACCCCTTACCTTAGTCTCGTTGAACTAGCTAAGAACTTTTCTCTGAGGATGTTGTAGTACTGATGGTGTGCCCATAAACGCGTGATTTGCTTTTCTTGCTAGGGATTCTTGGAAATCTTGTATATATGTTGTCTGGATAAATGTGAGTTTCAAACTGAAACGTATATAGGCATATGCCAGTTCTTGGTTCTCTGACAAACAAAGAAGTTACATCTGAAAACATAATCTAGGAGGGGCTTTGTACTTATCCTAATTTATGTTTTCTTGGTTTCTTGTCTATAATTGATTAATATAGAGTCTTATGCTTCGTGGTGATAAAGACTAACCCAAAACTAGATCGTAAGTAAGAAAGATTATGGAGAAGTAGGAGGATCGAACTTGTAGTGCTTGTCGACGAAAAGTGATATGTCCCAAGTGCAGCTAAGTCCCTTGGGAATGGTGACAAGGTCTCCTGCACCAAACTCTACAAAGTCTGATGATCCTTTTGGATACACCTTCACCTTTCCCTTCACCAAATAGCATGTCTCTCTTTCTTCAAATACCAATGCATATTTTCCCGGCTGACAAGACCATCTATTTATCAAAGAGATTCATCATGTTATTACCAATCAAATGAGGAAATGGAGAAAATGAAAGTCTATGTGGTTAGCTGTGTTAGGAACAGAGCGTGTGCATGTTTGATACTTACTTAGGCCATGACATGACTCCAAGGTCAGATAACCTTGTGCTCGAAGGGTTGTGTTCGATTACGATATTCATTTTGGAAGAGGAATAATGTGAGAAATCGATATTGTTTCAATGCTGTTGGATAGAAGAGAGAAAGAAAGATAGGAAGAAAGTAGGTTTATGAGGTGTATTTATATGGGGAAGGACAGAGTAGTTGGTCTGCATGTGTATATATAAACAGGTATGAATAAAGTGACTTCTTCTTTTTTCCCTTCTATTGAAAGGGATAACAGGAGAGGGGAATCTGTAAAGAAGCACTTTGACCCAGATTAGATACAAAACAAAAGTCAATTAATACATCCATTAGGCTGCAATTTTTAGATAGCCATTCTAGAAGTAGATAATATTACAAATCTCTGGTTTTCTACTTTTATTTATTTCATCAGTTAATTTGATTAAGATTGTTTCTCTAGAAGGCAAAATGCTTGTTTAGTCTTTCAACAAGCTTTAATGATAAATCTAGACCAAGTCTCCAACCACATGGACCCCTTCTGTTTTGTCCATGCGTCCATTATGCTTTCCTTTTCACAGTTTTACGAGTAACCGAGTCTTCGGACAATGTAGTCACCATGTGAATTCTGCAGTGATCAAGTGTGTACACTCGAGAGGATAAAATAGGATTGAACTTTGCCGGCAATTGTGCTACTAATATGGTATCTGGATCTGTGGAGCTTGAGATCTGCTTTTTACAACAAGTACTATAAATGATTCTTCTGTGAAGATTGTTATCATATCTTCAGAAAAATTATTATATGGTTTTATTTTTAGTTTTGAGAATGTTTGACTGATTCTTCAGTGGAAGATACGTGATAAATTGGGACATTGATTTGTGTAGCCCACCTCTAGTTTGGCTGCTTCCTCAACTGGCTCTGTTTGTTTTTTTAATTCTAATATGTCATGGCATGTGAGGATTAGTAATTTAGTGTATTTTTTTTTTTGGTCGAAGTAATTTAGTGTATATACTTCTTACTATATTTATTTATACATTCACATATTTATAGAGAGACTCATATTCTTGAATCTGCATGCTTGCAAATTTCTGTCTTTCATTAAGAGTAATATGAACTAGGTTCAGAATGAAAACAAAACCTCCATGTGAACACCCTAATGAATTTGGAAACAATGTCCTGCTTTGATTTGGTCTGATCATTCACACGTCTAAAACCTTCGTTCTGGTTCCTTGTTGCCTTTTTTTTTATATCTTAGATCCCCAATGTAGTTTATACAGAAAAGCTTGGTGGTGTTTACTGAGATTCAAGCTAGAAACATAGAACAAATGCCTGCACAAAGGTGATAGATTTTCTCATAGATATTAATGGAATAAGAACAGGATATCACTAAACTCTCTACGAAAGTTAATGAGGCAGTTCATGTCATTTACGTACCTATGAAAGTTCATGAGGCAGTTCTTTGCAGAATGAAGCTCAGTGCTTTGCAGAATCAAGAACACAAATTATCAGGTCGGAGTCGAAGTTATCATAAGGGAAATGATTTTGACCCCTTTGCCCAGTATTGACACTGAACACAATCCAGAACTCCACTTGGTCCGACATCTCTGACCACAGAGTAAAGTGGCAGATACATTTCAAGAAAACGAAAGCTGAGGTCCTTGGTTAGGTTAACCATGACTGAATACTATCTTCCCTGTGTGATCTTATTATCTGAAGAACCCCATTAGAATCAATGGTTAGAGCACCAAAGAAATCAATGAGGGTCTGTCGGGTTAACCCGTCAAATATCAAACCTACCAGTGGACCCGCTTGTGGTATAGGGTAAAGACTGAAAAGTGAAACCGAGTTTTTTTCTTTTCGTTTTATTTTCCAATTAATAAATTTTCAAAAGTATAAGTCATTAATGTGTGTTTTTTTAAGCTTTTTCAATTTCATTTTTTAATATATTACAGAAATAATTGCTAAACCAAAGTCGACAAAAAAAATTTTGCTAAACCAAAAAAAAATCCATAATAATCCAACTAAATGCTATATTTATTGAGTTATTTCTGTTCAACTTCATAGTGAAGTCGATATCATATAACAAGCCGAAATTATAAGAATTTGGGTTTGTGTTTTTTTTTAACAGAGAAAAATCCCAACAATCAAATACATGATATAATTTTGTACCCATTTATTAACATTTATTATGTAGTGAGAACTGAGAACAAAGTTATTTGACTACATATATACTACATTCCACAAGATTGCACCAAATCGTCTATAAACAAAAATATAAGGTACAATATGAAGATATATAATTAAATTTTAATAACTATTGAAATAATAATTGACCAATATGATGTTTTTAACAAATATGAAAGCTTTAATCATTGTAAGAAAATTAAATAAAAATCGCATAAAACATTGAGATTATTTGGGAAGTAAAATGATGGGATTTATGTGTTCAATCCCAATATCAAGCGTTCTATAAATAAAGCTTTTTTAAGATCTTTTTGGAAAATTGTATACTAATTTGTTTTCTTCAATAGACCTTATACAAACAAACAAAAAAGGAAGAAAAAAAAAATATAATGCGTTTCACAAAAATCTTAGTGACATTTTTTTCTTATAGCTATATTTGGTTGTTTCATTGAACACATAATATCATATTTTTCACGTCACAAAGAAAAGCATCTTTTTACATGTTGGTTTAAATTCGTATTTTTCGACGCTGACGGTCCGGCGAGGTTACAATCACTTTGAATCTATTTGAAGAAATAGTAAACTAAGGACACAAAGCGTTGAATCACGGTCCGCCATTGAATCACGGTCCGCCATAGTAAAAGTGTGTCCCCCATTCCTAGCTGTGAACCTTCATGGCATTGTAACATGTAGAGTTGAGCATT
This sequence comes from Eutrema heterophyllum, assembly GCA_002933915.1. Lineage (NCBI taxonomy): Eukaryota > Viridiplantae > Streptophyta > Magnoliopsida > Brassicales > Brassicaceae > Eutrema > Eutrema heterophyllum. The sequence continues at coordinate 619,800 of PKMM01048623.1, read as the reverse complement.
TAAAAAAAAAAAACTTGTAGAGTTGAGCGTTTGCAGCATAAAGTAGAGATGTTGTTGAAGCCTTCTTCCGCGAAATGGCCCGAGCCCATCTGCGTGGTAGTATGCTGGCCGTAGCTGCTTGTGTTTGTAACCTCGCCAGGACGTCAGCTAGATGTGTAAACAGCTTCGCAGGCCAAGCCACCTGTTCCCATCGTCCGTATCCTACAATTCGCAAAACCAAAAATAAGGAAGAGACCAACTTTGAGGGGCGAGCATTTAACCAGATGAGAACTAAGTCATTCGAATCTAAAACTGAAATAAAAATCTGTTTACACAAGACAATTAAACTAATCCGTGGAAACCTTATTTCATTTTATAAGACATTGTTGGAAAGATCTTTAAATCGTTTTCAGAAAATGTCCTACGTGATTTTAGTTTGCTCGGTTTAGAATATTTACTAATAAATAATCAACTCATACCTTCCATATCATCATGGTTATGTCGTACTGGTTGCTGCCGTAAGAAGAGATCGGAGCAAATGCCGCTCCGATTGCAAAGTCGCTAGGGACTTGTACAAATTCCCAAGGCTCAAACACCATGTCTCTACAAAACATTTATACATTATTGTCAACCCTAAATCATAACCATAAGTAATTATATAAGAAATAGCAACGACAAGATCCTCATATATTCACATAATAGAAGCGGGCATAAGACACAATTATTGTGTTCATTATGTATCATATACAATGAGCACTAGTTTAGATTATTTATCCTAAAATTCATGATCAATAGTAGGGAAATTACCCTGAAACAAATCATAAAAGTCTTATTTTACTCTTATAACACACTCAATACAACACAAAGTTTATGAAAAAATGACATTTGACCATTTTCTAAACTTCGTAATTACGATTATTGAGATCTAAATTAAATTTTTAAAAAATATTCGACAAAAATAAACAAACAATAAGAAAAACATAAGTAAACGATAAGCAAAAAATAAGCAAAACATAAACAAAACAGCAGCAAAAAACAATTGATAGCAAATAGAAATTATGGGTTTGACTAGTATTATGATAAAATAGAAAACGAGAGAATAATTAAATGTACCTGCCATCCAGCCTCTATAGTGTTAAGATCAGATCCGTTGTAATGTCCCGCAACGAGCCAGATTTGAGAAAGACTAAACTCGCCTTACTCTTTTTTATTTCATTTTATTCATCATCTTTGATAACACCCTGGGTACTTCCTGAATAAAGTCGTTAATATTAGTGCCATTTTCTCAACTGAAGTAAGAGAATTTTGCCTCATACCTTAATTTTGTGATTATTCAGAAGCGGATGCTTGAAAGCCGGTTGGTCTTTCATATAGATGCAGTCTATTATATCACCATTTGGCATGGACTCTGTTTAAAATATATTTTAAAACAAACTATCAATATATAATTTAAATATCCATTTGCAGTAGCTATGTTTTGTTGTTTTTCACATTTCGCGATACATGTTGCTCACAAACATTTAATTTATACTTATATAAAACAAATTGTATTTAAGAAATTTTTAAACGTTCACATCCTTTATTAACAATATGAATACTTAACAAAAAATTATATATATTAAGAATGCAATGAAATTTGTTTTTAAGGCAATCCAGTAATCCACTACCGTTAGCAATCTAATTGTATAAAGTAAGGCAAATGAGTCGTAATCAGGCAATTAGTTTTGATCCCACATAAATAAAATAGAAGATTCCTTCTCTTTTCCTTTTAAAGTTCCTTTTAAAATAGAAGAAAACTCCGCCGAACGTGATCAAGATTTTGGTACGATGCGGAATCGTCTCATTTCTTTTCCTCTAAAGAATAGTACTTCTAGTTTTCTCTTTGAATTTTATTTTGGTTGTATTTCTCATCCGATATTATATGATCTATATTTTGTTGGGTTCCATTATGGATAAGTTGTAAGGGTAAATAGCTATAGCATATATTAGTTTGTAATTTAACTCTTTTTGTATACAATTTTAACATTAAAACCAAAAAAAAAAAAATAGTTATAGTATAAACTAGTTTAAAAATTAATTCCAAGTTTCATACGTAAAGGTAAAACATTAAAAATTTAAAACAAATAATTTTTTTTTGCCAACTCCAAATCATTCTAAACAACATTTCCAACAAGTAATATTGCATACGTAAAATATCACTTCATTAAGTAATAGTAATACTAGTGTACAAAACGGGGAAAAACGCTATAATACAAATAGATTCCGTGGAATTTGCCAAATAAAAAAGAGACGTAAATTAGCATAGCAAAACGGCACCGTAAACCTAACATAACAACTTGGGCCGAGTCCAGGATTGAGCAACGCTAGGAAGAAGGAGAAAACTATAAAACGACGTCGTTTCTTGTCAAGGCACATCTGAAATTAGGGCTTTAGAAAGGGGAATTTCACCTTATTCGATTTGATTAATGGGCTCATCTACTTGGGTTGATTCGGTGGCTAACCAGTGATGGATAAGAAGTCGGAATCGATCTTCTCTCTCGAATTCCATTGTGTTGCACAATCCCTATTTTCAAATACGCAAATGCTATGAATCAATATCAAGAAGTCGCCGAACCTGAAGCTAAAGACGGCAGGGGTCGACATCAAAATCGTCGGTTTCAGCCTTCAACCGGAGATTCCCCCCAACAATTCGATGGCAATTCGGTTTGGTTTAAATCAAACCAAATTTTACATGATTCTCAATTTGGTTTGGTTTGGTTAAACCAATTTTGTCGAAATGTATAATATGTCGACAAAGGAAAAAATAAAAATAATAATAATATAACCCATAGGTATAGGTTGTCGATATAGACCGATCCGGACCAATTGATTTCATCACATTTCACGGGTCAGGTATGTGGATCATGTGGGCTTCTGAGATACTTATGGAATGAATCCTAACAAAACCAAAAGCCCATAACAAAGTCATCCAATTTTTCCATGTCACAGTGAATTTACTTTTTAGACAATCAACTAATTATTGAAATAAATATACCTGTATACGGATTGTTGTCAAAAATAAATAACTTTAGAGATTATTATTATTCTCATTTCCTAACATATGAAATCAATTAACTAATATCTTTTGTATCCCAAAATTCAAAATATTTTCAGTCATATAGTTTTAAACAAAACTACCCAACTAGCCAAGGAAATAAATTGCATCGAAATTTGTATTAAATGTTGAATTTATTACTCACAGTAAGATCTATTGAAAATTAAAGTAAATGTTCTAATTCTAAAATTCCATATTTTTGCAAACAACGGGAGAATTTATTATTGTTATTATTGCAAATTTACCCAACAAAAGTCAATCGCAACAAACTCTTTTTTAAAAAGCTACCTTTAACTGAAATAAATATCTGGATTCTGGGACGGTTAAACTTTCTTTTACGGATAGACATCATTTAATTTTACTGTATAACTTTCATATTAATAAACTAATATTTTTCACCTTTAAGATAAATAAAGAAGTAGTAATAAATAGCCGGAAAAGGTTGGTTTGAGATGAAATTTACCCTTTTCTTATGTTTTTTTTTTTTGTGTGTGCAACATTTCTTTTGTTTTCTTCAAAACTCATAAAACATGATGCAGTTGGATAGGCTAGCTTCATCATGTTAATTTAAGACGTGAGCTGGTTGAGTTGGTAGATCTCTTAATTTCACATATCTCTCTCTCCAATAATCTTTTCTCTCTAGAAATTACATATAAAAAAGGAGACAAAAGAAAAGTCTAATTTTTCGAAACACTAATTTGTAGAATTTAGTCTGAATTTTCCATTTATGCATGCTATTTTCTTCACCCAATTCTTAAATTTTTTTTTTTTCATTAACAAACGTTAGGTATCGATATATGGACTAATTAACTAAAGTAGTGTAAATGTGTAATGTGAGATTAATGAAAAAAAATGTGTAAATGTGTAACTAGAAAATACACAATTTTTTTAAAAGCATGGTACGTTTTGAACACGACCCATTCCATTGACATTAATGGCTTTAGTCGGTTATGTACACTTTTTTTTTTCCTGAATGCTTTATTTATATAATCTCCCAAGTTAACTCCCAAAATTTGTAGTACATTTTTATATGATAACCTTTTACAAAAAACTTATTGATATGATTTAATTTTTTTTTAAAACATATTGATATGATAACATTTCAAGGAGAGGCACATGGTTGGACAAAACCACATCAGGTTATTGTAATTTTGTATTATCTAAATTTTTTTTTTTTACGAATTTAACTTCCCATATTTGAACTCCGATGGAATGAGTTTGACATGAGCTAGCTCAGTAAAGAATATTTCGATGTTATCTAGCCATCATCTAAATTCAATTCATTTTTTTAATTAGTTTTAAAATAGAATCATGTACAACCCATGATATAATTAGAATAAAGAAGGAGGATATGATCGATGAGCCTAAACTCACGTATGTTACGTTAACTATAAATATTTCACATATTAGCCAAGTAGTTGAACGTGGATGGTTATACAATGGGTTTGTTCGTTTGCCTACCGCATGAAGCTGCGGCTACGATCAAACGGTGTTCGTTTACTTGACGAAGTTTCATGCGGTTAAACGCAGCATCTAGACGCAGTGATTTGTTTCTGAAATTTATAGCACTGAAAAAATTCAGTGTTACATCTGGAACTGTTACAATCAGTCGTAGCGACCAGCTGCGCGGTTGTCAAACGAACAACAACTGCTGTGTCTGGCCGCAAATCGCAGTCGCAGCCGCTAGCGACAGGGAAACGAAGAGACCCAATATATAAATAGTTACGTTGGAATCGGTCCGGTCACTACATCTGAGTTTGACTTCAACTATAACACAACACTACACAAAATGGAGGCGTATGAACAACAAATATTTAAAAAAGAAATCAAGTAATTGTAACATTGTAGTTTCTCACGTATTGTCAAAACCCATAACCGATTATCATTGGATGCACATACTTAATCATTTCGAAATTTGCACATCGGTTGTAGACAATGAGATCAGTATAATTAACATTCAATCAAATTTCAGGGTTTCAAAATAATTCCATTATAGGAGAAGAAGCAATAGTACCATTTCTAACATTTATTACATCCAAACAACAAACAAGACCAATTTTTATGGTGTATAAGTTGGCAGCCTCTATTAATGTCTCTCTCGTCTTAAAAACTCACACAACCTAAAAAAACAAATTAAAACATATACATACACAGATATATATATATATATATACATTTACTTTTTGAACCTAATATCAATTGCCAGTGTATATATATAACACCCTCCATATGCTCTCATATTATTCGTCAATTTAAAACCTTTCTCCCCGTTCGTCATCTAGTCCCATCTGTCCATAACTATGGATATCAATTATTCTCCGTTAGGTTTTCTAATTTCACTCTTCTTCATTGTTACGTTTCTTGCACCACAAGTCAAATCTAGGGCTTTCTTTGTCTTTGGTGACTCTCTCGTCGACAATGGAAATAACGATTACCTTGTCACCACTGCTCGCGCCGACAACTACCCGTATGGTATCGATTACCCGACCCGTCGACCCACTGGACGTTTCTCTAACGGCCTTAACATTCCCGATATTATCAGTAAGCATATAATTTCAAGAACATGATTATACCGATAATGGTTCTTTAATTAGTCTTTAATTATGTGTTTAATATGTATCTCTCTACTAGGTGAGGCCATAGGCATGCCGTCGACTTTGCCGTACCTTAGCCCGCAGCTTACCGGCGAAAATCTTCTCGTCGGCGCTAATTTCGCCTCCGCCGGAATTGGAATTCTCAACGACACTGGAATTCAATTCGTAAGCAACTTCTAGAATTTTTAAGTTAATGCATTCACTAACGTATGATCATTGGGAAATTAATACGAGACAAAGATGTTAAAAAAACATTAAGTTAAAGAGGTCCTTTTGGTCTCTGACTAACAACATTTTTAATAGATGCACTCACCGTGGGAAATTTAACGCTGTCTTTTCTTTCGGTTTGGCTTACGTGCTGTCGTATTAACTCATTGTATATTTTGTTAACCGCTGTCGTTTAACTTATTATTTAATTATGTTTTTGTTTGGCAGGTTAACATAATTAGAATATCTAAACAAATTGAATACTTCCAACAGTACCAGCAACGAGTGAGCGCATTGATCGGACCAGAGGCAACACAACAGCTAGTTAACCAAGCTCTTGTTCTAATCACTCTCGGCGGCAACGATTTCGTCAACAACTATTATCTCATTCCTTTTTCTGCTCGTTCTCGCCAATTCGCGTTACCGGATTACGTTGTTTATCTCATTTCCGAATACGCAAAGATCCTTAGGGTAAGTACAAAAGAAACAAAACTTAATCAGCCATTCTAACTAATTATATTTTCACGTGATACACGTGATTTATTGAGTGTGTTATGGGAGTAATAAATTGGTGACTTACACGAAATTAGCTAAGATCATGGAATCTTGATTCTTATATTATCATTTAGCTCATTAAAAATTGTTGTCTCATTATAGGATATTGCATTGAATAAGTGACCCCCCAATAATTTATTTCGCTATGTCACACCATGTAATTAATGTCCTTGTTCTATTGGAAAGAGGGAGCATAACTTCTTCCTTTTTTAAATGATGGGCAGATTTTTGTTTTTCATTTTTTAAAATGTTATGATAACTTACTCATATATTTAGTTTTCCTTTCATAGTGCATGGTTTAGTGATTACTTTTTTTTCTTTGGTCTTCATTGATAAAGAAACTCTACGAGTTGGGTGCAAGACGGGTTCTAGTAACCGGAACTGGTGCGATAGGATGTGCACCCGCGGAACTGGCTCAGCATAGCCGCAATGGCGAGTGCTACGCGGCCCTCCAAACAGCGGCTGCTTTATTCAATCCGCGATTAGTTGATTTGATCGCATCGGTCAATACTGAGATTGGCCAGGACGTTTTTGTAGCAGCTAATGCTTATCAAATGAACATGGATTATCTATCTAACCCAGAACAATTTGGTAATTATGACCCATCTCTTTCGATTTTTTTTTAGTTACTACTTATAAATATAAATGTTTAATAATATTTCGAAAGGGTTTCGAATTAAAGAAAAAAGTAACAATTCAATCAAAGATTGGACCACTGACTTTGATTTAATGATATATAAGCATATATATAAGGACCTTTTTTGAAGTACCGATAGTTATGTTTGATTGTATGCGTACGAAAATTAATAAATGAGCATGACCACTTCGTAGGGCCATCTTTTCCATACATGTTACATTTATAACATAGATTTTGATTTTTTACTTCACAATATATACGTATGTGTCGGTTTGTATACATAAGCAGTATCATTTTAATAAGAAATTTTTTCATAACAGGAATTGTCTGCTCTTTAAATAGTTCCATTTGAATGGTTTTTTAAAAAACAAAAAAAAATCTCACTCGAAAATAGTCTAATTAAACCCATACATAAAAAAAACTTATAGATGGCAGTTGAAAACATTTATTATATGTCTGATTCTAGACAAATAAGTACTGAACATAAACACATACTCTACAAGTGTTAGAATTCAAATATTATAATTTGTGTGTGTATATACATATATGCAAAAAAATACATACACGTTTCCATTTATAGTTAGTAAATACTAAATACCCTTTAATTTGACTTATTATATGTGTTTAGGGTTTGTGACATCAAAGGTGGCATGTTGTGGACAAGGACCGTACAATGGCATAGGACTATGCACACCAATCTCGAACTTGTGTCCGAACAGAGACTTATATGCGTTTTGGGATGCGTTTCATCCGACAGAAAAAGCCAATAGGATCATCGTTAATCAAATCCTCACTGGTTCCTCCAAGTATATGCACCCTATGAACCTTAGCACCGCCATGCTCTTGGATTCTTCTAGAATCTAATTTAAGTGATTTATTTCAATTAAATGTCAAGTTCTTGTCTTTTATAGTTTGTATTGTTGATTAATAAGTTTGATCAGCATTATCAGTTTAATTGAGAGAGTTTTCTTGTCGGTGATGTGGTTTGATGCCTTTGCTTGTTGTATCTATCTTGATTAGCTTAATTAGTTTAGTAGTTTTTTTTTGTTTTTTAAATATGTGTGTGTGTGCCAATTATCATGTAATATTTTGAGTGATTGCTATATGGTTTTATTTTCTACTCGAGATGATTGACTCAACTCAACTCTTATATAAACTAGGGAGATGCGTCATAGCTATCAACTTATAAACGATATTCCATGTATCTATTAATTATTTAGTATTAGCTATAACTTATGTGCCATTTTTTTTTTTTGGGTCAACTATGTCTATGAGCCATAGTTTTTATTTTTCAACAACAATGAGCCAATTGTTATTTGCTCTAAATGTAATAAGTACATCGGTTTAGAACAAAAGAGCTAATAAATTCTCTAAGCCCTTAGCAAAAATTGATACTCAATCATCTTCAAAATTATGATGGTATGGCAAAATCACGTGTGAAAAATAAAGTTTGTAGACTTACAGAGAAGGTGATAAAATATGGGATAGAGCTTGTAGACTCGCTGAGTGACTATGTGAGAAAAGTTAATTAAGAGTGAGAGCACATGACTTCGCATCTTCAATTAAAAGGCAACCGACTTTATCTTTAATTTTCACTTCTGTTTTATATTTGTTTTCCAAATTAAAAGCATATACCGTGCCATGTATTTCGATTTTTGGAGTAAAAAAATGGTAACGTTTGTAAAATATCTTGGTAGTTTATTTTTTTTCCGGATCAAATTATCATTCCTATCAACTTTTTTCTCCTTTCCTTCAAATTAGTTAAACATAATAAATTTAAAACTACTTAACTATAAACAGTGTCAAATATAAAGCTGGACGTTTTCAAAAACTAAACACTACAAGAAAACATGTGAATTTTCGACGAAAATTTCTGAAAGACATTTTTGGTCGGAAAAATTCCGACGAGATTCCAACAAAATTCCGATGAAATGACAAATTTCTTGGAATTTCCAACGAAAATCGGTTCTTCGGATATTGGTAGGATATCTCATCAGAATCTTCTCGGAAATTTTCGACAAAACGTTTTCTCAGAAAGTTGTTGGAATTCTCTCGGAATCTAGTCGGACCATTCCGACCAAACATGTTAGTCGGAAATTTATCGAATACTTTGTCGAAAAATGATTGGAAGTTTTATTTATTTATTTATTTTTTAATATCGTCAGAAATTTGGCGGAAATATCCGATGACTTTCCAACGAGATTAAATAATTAAATAAATAAAATTGATAGTTAAATTATAATTTCTCTTTTAATTAATATCATCGGAAATTCGTCGGAAATTTCCGAGAAATTTCCGACGACATTTATTAAATAAAAAAACAAATTAAATATTTTTTTATTATTTAATTTTGTCGGAAATTCATCGGAATTTTTCGATAAATTTCCGATGATAATATTGTTTATTTATTTAATATTATCAAAAATTTGTCGGAATTTTTTTTCAAAATAATTTGAATTTGTCGGTTTTTTATTTCTGACAAATCTTTTATCGGAAATATTTTTTATAAAAAGAACTTCTATTTTCTACCCATCAAAGAAATTTACAACACAATATCTCTCGATCTCTCTCCAAATCCTCTTCCAATCTCTCTCAACCATTTCTCTTTTCAATTTAAATTTAGTTTTTAAATTTATTTAAAATCTCTTAAACTCTTTTATAAATTCTAATCTTTTTGAACTTTATAATTTTTATAGTTTTAGTTTTTATATA